>JAYKQN010000045.1:620000-642500 GCA_036785175.1 Eupleurogrammus muticus
CATTCAGAATATCACTTGGGGAGACCCGTGGAAGTGTTTTAATAGATTTCTCACGATGTTGGGTCTATTATATGGTTCGTTCTCGCGTGCTCCTGCAGGACGGGATAATAAGTTAGACTTGGCAGATCTGGACCAACATTGCAATCACAAGTGGCCCTAGAACATTATATTTTAAAGTCGAGTCAACGCTATAGTGATGCGTGCACACCTCGCACCACAAATACAGTGGCCTGAAATCCATGAGATTTACCTTCTCACAGTACAATACAGATTTTTCTGGTTGCTCTGCGCCCTGTAGTGTGTCACATGTATGTATTACAGTCATTTTGTCCACTTGGGGGGTTGCATTGCGGTGGATTAAGTGAGGATCACTGCTCTTTCTTTGAACTATTCCTTTAAGGAGCTTGTTTTTTTTTTATCTCCCCCCCTCAGTAGCAGGTCTGTCCTTCGGTCTCTGGTTCTCTGCTGCTTGGCCTCTGCCTCAGTCCACTGTTTTCTGCTGGGAAACTGCTGAAGCATTTCCTCCCCTGCAGACCTTGTTCGCCCGAGTGATTTGAGGAAATGAAGCAGCAGAAAAGGAGACGATGACAGGGCAGTTAAGGGGTTTTTCATACTTGCCACCTTCTCACAGACGTGCATATGGCAGGGGAAAAATGAAAAATATCCTGCTTCTCCTGTGGTGGACAGCTTTGTTCACTGTTTCACTTTTCTTTCAGCCACAGATGACAGTATGAGACGGTGGTTTAAAGGGAAGATGGCCATTTATTGATTGTGTTTTTCTATCTCAAGTTTCATTTCTTTTGTTTTTGGAGGTTGTGTTTACCATATTTTCATGACCATAAGGCAACGTAACTAAAAGGCTCAGTCTCAGTTCTGTGTCATTACTGTATTTAACACACACATAAGGCACCTAACTATAGGGTTTATATACAGAAATAGATATATACACAAATAGAGCGGGAGCTAAACTGAGTTTGGTTGTGCTTTATTTAAGTATTGATTACAAAGTACTAACATTTTAGGTGTGTGAATGAAGTATAGAAATTGGTGGCGATTACATAGTACTAACATGTTTTAATCATCGGACGCATGTTAAAACAAGCACACAAGTGTGTGTATTTAAAAATAGAGCGGGGTAATGTCAACAATCAAACCATCAAAGTCCTCATCCTCTGTTTCTGATTCCAACAGCAGCTAAATCTCCATCAAACATGCCAGCTTCACTTTTTTCACCATCAGAGTCACTTTCCTTTAAATGATGCGTTATAATCTGCTGGAAGTTGCTGCGACGCGTCGGAGCTTTTTCTCCCACTCGTTCTTTGCTCTGTGATCCACTGATCCAGTCTCTGCTCTGTGATCCACTGATCCAGTCTTTGTTCTGTGATCCACTGATCCAGTCTCTGCTCTGTGATCCACTGATCCAGTCTTTGCTCTGTGATCCACTGATCCAGTCTTTGCTCTGTGATCCACTGACCCAGTCTCTGCTCTGTGATCCACTGATCCAGTCTTTGCTCTGTGATCCACTGATCCAGTCTCTGCTCTGTGATCCACTGATCCAGTCTTTGCTCTGTGATCCACTGATCCAGTCTCTGCTCTGTGATCCACTGATCCAGTCTTTCCTCCAACTCGTACCACCTGTCTTATGTCTTAAACTCAGCTGTGTAGCTGATTTCCTTCAGTTTAAACTGTGCTTTATCAGCGTGTCTCTTTACCATTTTCAGGTTGTTAAAACAACGATGTTCTGCATAACGCACATCCCCGTTATTTTATCTACAATCCATGCCCACACTTCCTACATACAGACATAGGGAGCACCAACATTTTGAAGAAATATCAATCATCAATCATAATCGTCACATCTCTGGAGTGTTGGAAAACACAAACATAATCATTCATTTATCTCCCTTATTCTACACTGCTTTTAAGAAAAAGTCTGACACATGACACACACACACACACACACACACACACACACACACACACACACACCACAGTTCTATTCCATCTGTCATTGTTCCACATCATGTTCCTGTTGGCCCAGATGCAAGCTGAGAACGGATCATCACTGATGCTACATTTAATTTAGCTATCGTGAATTCATTTATCCGATTTTTTTTTTTTTTTTTTTTTTTTTTAAGTTTCTGGTAAGAAAATGACGATAAAACGAATTAATTGTGGTGCTTTCCCCCCTCGGCATTTATACAAAAGCGCCTGGAGAGGTTGGGTAAAGTTTATAAAAGATAAATGAAAGAGTCTCTGATTTAAGGCGTCAAATCTGCAGCCTCAGAGCTGCTCTGCCTCATTATGATAAAATCATTCATCAAATAGCTTTTTAATTAAAAAAAACCCTTTTGATGTTTGGCTCATTTGAAGCAGCCGTGTGGATAGAAGGTAAACGTGCTGCAACATAAACCACCAAACAACATGGAGACACGGCTGCGAGAACAGGTTTGAACATCACGATTCGTCCAACAAGTGACGACGTGACCGAGCACATCATGGTAGGAGTCGTTTATCCTGCTCATTTCTACCTGACATGGGATAACTGGATTCATTAAACGGAAATGTTCAGTTAGGTTGTCCACAAGATATGTGAACTAGTCCGAAACTCACACAACGATTAAACAGGTAAATGAAGTAACGTGATGTTGATTCAGGTAAATATTAGGGGAGGAACCGTTTGTTGGATTGAATCCCGTGTACACATGTTGGTGATAAGGCAACTTGTGTGTGTGTGTGTGAGATGATTCATCCGTGTGCGTAGCGAGTTTCGTGGGAATCGACTCGATTCTTCGTGCAATGAAAGTTGGAAGTAGAAAGAGTAGATGGAAAGTTTTTTTTTTTTTTTTTTTTTTCCATTCATCATATTAAGATCAGCCATCTTTTTTTTTTTTTTTTTCAAATGTCCCATTAGTTTTGGCAAATTTGTAAGTTTTGAAGAAAAAAATCCATTTCAGATCATCGATTTAAAACTAAACTCTCCCCCCACACTGATCTGCTTGATGTTGAGCAACAGTACAGACTCCCAGTAAGATAAGGAGGTTATTGATAACACACACACACACACACACACTGTCGTGTGGTGTGTTTTCCACCACTAGAAGTGGTTCTTTGCCTCTATCCAGTCCGTGCCTGGTTCCGTTTGACAGGAGTTGGTCTTGTGGCGGCGGCTCCATTCACTCGTCTGTGTGTTTTTCATGACTTTAATTTAAGCAATCTGCCACATCTGAACTTCTCAGGCATCACTGGAGAGAAGTGGTAATGTTCACAGATCAGACAGCTTTACCATGTTCTCCTTTTTCTGTGTGCCTCTGTAAATTACACCATATTTGTTGTTGCATAGCCTGTCAGAGACCCCTTGTGGTCCTGCCGGGGTGGGCCGGGGTCGTATACCCCCCCCCTGGGTTTGGCCCACTAATAACAGGAAACGTGGCCACGGCAGCAGATGCTAACGAGCAGTTGCCCCGGAGCCCGAGACAGCCTGATTACAGCAGGAAACGTGTAGTTAACGTGTAGAATCGCTCTGAAAACGTCAGGCGTGACTCCGCCGTGTTCCTCACGATATGCAGAAAAAAAGAGGAATATCACCCGTCAAAACCCAAATTTGTGCTTCATATATATATATATATATTTTTATGTTTGTCAGCAGAGATTAAGATCATGATTAGACTGAAGAGACGAGTGCAGCAGCAACACAACAGGCTCTGGAGAGAAGGATAAATTAGTGAGAGCAGTTGTAATATCGTTAGTGTTATTATAGCTGATTGCAGAATCTCAGTGCTGAATCAGTAGCAGTTTAAAGGCAGGAATGAGATGTAGCTCTGATTATTAACACCCCACACAGGGCGTAAGGCGTTCACCACCACAGCAATGGATGGACATAATGAGGCCTGCTGTTCTTTTTAGTATTGTGCTGTTCTGTAGGGTCAGATGACACAAACACCTCCTTGTTTAAGGAGCTAGACCTAACCTATACTGTATATGTTTCCTAGTTAAATGTTAAATGATGCGATTTAACAATTCTAAATTGTTCTAATTAAGCGCTGATGGTGCAGAAATGCCTCTAGATTCCCATCAGAGCACCTTTGAACATGTCAATGTTAATTCCTGAGTGCTTTACAAAACCTTAAAATGCAATGACACAAAATGTAAAAGCAACATAGGAGTGTGTGTGTATGTGTATGCATATACATACACACACATATATATGTGTGTGTATGTATATATGTATATTTATATTTCAAAATGTGTGTGTGTGTGTGTGTATGTATATAAGTGTATGTGTGTGTGTGTGTATATATATGTGTATGTATGTGTGTGTGTGTATATATATGTGTATATATGTGTGTGTGTATATATATATATATATGTGTGTGTATATATATATATATATGTGTGTGTATATATATATATATATATGTGTGTGTATATATATATATATGTGTGTGTGTGTATATATATATATATATATATATATATATATATATGTATATATATATATATATATATGTGTGTGTATATATATATATATATATATATATGTGTGTGTGTGTTCCTGAGTGCTTTATAAAACCTTAAATTGCAATGAGACAAAATGTAAAAGGTGTGTGTGTATGTATATTTATGTGTTTATGTATATATATATATATGTATGTATGTATATGTGTATGTATGTATGTGTGTATGTATATATATGTATGTATGTATGTTGTATGTATGTGTGTGTATATATATATATGTGTGTGTGTGTATGTATGTTATATCTGTGTGTGTGTGTGTGTGTGTGTGTGTGTGTGTGTGTGTGTGTGTGTGTGTGTGTGTGTGTGTGTGTGTGTGTGTGTGTGTGTGTGTGTGTGTGTGTGTGTGTGTGTGTGTGTGTGTGTGTGTTTGTTTGTGTGTGTGTGTTACTTGGCTCACAGCATTGCCAGCTCAGAGCTTCCTGGTCTTTGGAGGGTCTACTTGCATGTTTCTCAGGAACTGTTCATCCGATCAGCTTCTCACTCCCTCGGGTCGTCAGCAGCCGTCAAGGATGAGGCTGAGCGGCTCTGGAAATATTCAGAGGACGGTCATGGAGGCAGAGATTCCTTACTCTGCAGACTATTGGATAAATTGCTGTACTTTTGTCTCCCATGGCCACTTTTATGTGTCACAATAGCACAACACATTCAGTTGTTATGACATTTTTCCTGAGAAGTGCTTTTCTCAATGGTTTAGAACATGGAATGAAAAGCTGCAGCTTAATTATAGTAATAATTTTCACTGTTATGTTACATTCATGTTGTACCCGCTACCTCCTGTCTCTAAGCTCTTTTGTGGTGCTGTGATGTATTCATGGTCACTGTAATTTAATGTGGTGTTCACTGGACTGTCTGTTCACCAAGGCCTTTTCACTTACGCAATTAATTCCTTTCATATTGATGAAAGCTGCTAGCAGACTCAGTTGTCATTGGAAACTGGAGAGTTGGGAAACAAAGTCTTAATATGAAACTGGGCTTCCTCTCAAAGCCGGCATGTGTTCTCTATCAATGTGCCAGACGTCTTATTTCCAGTGATGTTTGTTAACGCCTACTGTCAACTTTTCATTCATTAAATTTCTGCTCATGCGTTCTGTTTTCCTGGCGTTCGCAGTGGGATGTTCGATGCCCTGGAAGCGGGACTGACTGAAGGAGCATGGTGAAACACCAACCCCTGCAAGTCTACGAGCGTCAGCTGTGCTTGTCGTGCATCACCGGGATCTATGGTTGCCGTTGGAAACGCTACCAACGTTGCCACGATGACACGACTAAGGTGAGCGGGGGGAGCAGAGGTCTCTGGGTGCAATGCTGTGCGTCATTTATTGGGGAAAAAAATGCGTCTCGGCTGGTTTAGAGAATACATACAGGTCCTTCTAAAAAATGTGCATATTGTGATAACGTTCATTATTCACCATAATGTACTGATACACATTAGACTTTCATATATTTTAGATTCATTACACACAACTGAAGTAGTTTTAATATTGATAATTTCTGCAAAAAAGTACCAATCCCTATCTAATCTAAAAAAAAATAGCATATTTCATCCGACCGATAAAAGAAACGTGTTTTTAATACAAAAAAAGTCAACCTTCAAATAATTACGTTCAGTTATGCACTCAATACTTGGTCGGGAATCCTTTTGCAGAAATGCAAATTGACCCTGCCCTTAATAAAACACCAGCAGCTGACATGGCTCCCCAGACCATCACTGACTCTGGGTACTTGACACTGGACTTCAGGCATTTTGGCATTTCCTTCTGCCCAGTCTTCCTCCAGACTCTGGCACCTTGATTTCTGAATGACATGCAAACTTTGCTTTCATCTGAAAATAGTCCTTTGGACCACTGAGCAACAGTCCAGTGCTGCTCCTCTGTAGCCCAGGTCAGGCGCTTCTGCCGCTGTTACTGGTTCAAAAGTGGCTTGACCTGGGGAATGCGGCACCTGTAGCCCATTTCCTGCACACGCCTGTGCACGGTGGCTCTGGATGCCTCTACTCCAGACTCAGTCCACTGCTACCACAGAACCCCCAAAGTCTGGAATCATCCTTTAGGGCAGACATGTCCAAAGTCCGGCCCGGGGGCCAAATGCGGCCCGTGGTCAATTTTCATCCGGCCCGCAGCCGCTGTCATAAAATCAATAACGCCTGGCCCGCATGTACAATTACGTAATACATTGGGCAGCAGCGCTGTTACCTGCGTGTTCTAAGTGCTGCCATCTAGAGGCCCAAATAGGAACAGCAAACTAGTATGTGAGACCGGCGATAAATTCAATTAACTATATCCGCTCCAGAGCGCTACGCCACCGTCAATTCCAACTTTTACAGACAGCTGAAAAAGGACAGGTTTCCAGAGATTCGAGCATTTGGTAAGAAAATGCTAAGCTTGTTTGGGTCGACGTATTTGTGCTACACCGCTAGTGCGCACATCGCCACCACGCGTCCTGTCCCCGGGTCGCCAAGCGAGAGAGAGGTGAGAGAGAGGTGTGCCAATCAACATTTATAGTTAGTCATATTTTAAATGAGCCCTGCACTTGTTGATATGACAATTTCTCTGTTATTGTATTAAAAATTCTGTAAATATTAAACTGCCATGGTGACATATTTTTTAATGTTTCAAACTGTTCCAAAAATTAATTAAAAAGTGTTAAGTAAAGTTAAGTAAATAATTAATTTCAATTTTCAATGTCAATTGAATTTTGATATGCATGTTTCAAATGAACCAAAACATATGCTTAAGATAGCTGAAATTAAAATAAAACAGCAAATGTGAAACACAGAACGGCTCGCTGAAATGTATTTAAATTAATTGCTGTTATATGTAAAGAACGTCCCCCAAGGTTGGCCCCCCTACATTTTTAACACACCAAATCTGGCCCCCTTTGCAAAAAGTTTGGACACCCCTGCTTTAGGGTCCGGTCACCTCTTCTCGTTGTGCAGCGTTTTCTGCCACACTTTTTCCTTCCCACAGACTTCCCACTGCGGTGCCTTGATACAGCACTCTGGGAACACCCTATTCGTTCAGAAATTTCTTTCTGTGTCAATAATGGCCTTCTGGACAGCAGCCAGGTCGGCAGTTTTACCCATGATTGTGGTTTTGAGTAATAAACCAGGCTGGGAGTTTTTAAAAGCATCAGGAATCTTTTGCAGGTTTTTTGATTTAACTCGTCGATTGAGATGATTAGGTTTATAGCTCATTTAGAGCACCTTTTCATGATATGCTAATTTTCTGAGATAGGAATTTGGGGTTTTCATGAGCTGTATGAGCAAAATCATCAATATGAAAACAATAAAAGACGTGAAACATTTCAGTTCATGTGTAATGAATCTAAAATATATGAAAGTTTATTTTTTATCATTACATTATGGAAAAGAATGAACTTCATCACAATATGCTAATTTTTTGAGAAGGTCCTGTACAGTGCTTAATACATGTGTGAAGGTCAGAATGTACAGTAACACACACATTCAGCAGTGTTTGACCATACGCCTCAGAGCATCACATCAAGAACATCTGTGTCACTAATCTAATTGTTTGTATAGAGAGCTTGACTACTTCCGCCTTCCGGTTGCCATGGTTACCCCTTGGGAACTATTTGGGGGGGGGGTGTAAATTATGTGCGGTGGTCAACATGTCACGGTCTCCAGGTAACGTACGCGTTCATCATGTTCGCCTGTCTTGATTTACAAAGAGCACTTATTCCCGTTTGGGGAGGGAGAAAAAAAATGTCCTTGTTGGCTTGTCCTCTGTTCAGTAACCTTCAGCTTCATATGGTATTACAATACTCCACTGTTTCCACTCGTCTGTCAGCTCCGGCGTCCGTTTTTAATCAGATTCTGTAATAAATAGGATATTTTCTGTGGCTAAACACTCTCTGGAGAAGAGGGGAACCTTTTATAATAGTCTGGTTAAAAACAAACTTTAGCGTCCATGTAATATTTAAGCGTTAAAAACTGTGTCTATAAATGGTTGCACGCAACAAGAACCACTGATGATATTTTTACCATTTTAACCCATATTTGTGGCAGAACACCCTTTTTATATTACCGTATTTTCACAACGATAAGGTCACCTTACTTAAAGGGTCAGAATCAGTTCTGTGTGTCATTACTGTATTTAACACACACATAAGGCATCTAACTATAGGGTTTATATACAGAAATAGATATATACACAAATAGAGTGGGAACTAAACTGAGTTTGGTTGTGCTTTATTTAAGTATTGATTACAAAGTACTAACATTTTTTAATCATCACATGGTAAAACACACAGATAAAACAAGCACACAAGTGTGTGTATTTAAAAATAGAGCGGGGTAATGTCATCAATCAAACCATCAAAGTCCTCATCCTCTGTTTCTGATTCCAACAGCAGCTAAATCTCCATCAAACATGCCAGCTTCACTTTCTTCACCATCAGTCACTTTCCTCTAAATGATGCGTTATAATCTGCTGGAAGTTGCTGTGCTACCGTAGTCCTGGTCTGGATGGAGAAATGGCACCGAAACGAAAGAACCAAGACGGAAATGTTCAATTTTTCACATTTTGAAGAAAATCTAAGACTTTAATGTGCGCTTTATAGTCATGAGATTATGGTAATTCATAACCAATACCAGCCAAATAAGTACGAATGTTTATTTTTTATTTTTTTAGTATGAGGAACAAGCTGGAATGAGTATCACAGCCTATGAGAGGTTCAGTCGTCCTGACCTTTCCTTTTATGTCCTCTATTCAGTATCACAACGGTTTGACTTTGACCGTTGCTGCAACACACACACACACACACACACACACACACACACACACAGACAATGGAAGCAGTTGCTCATTAAATCATCACCATCATTCATCAAACACCATATATGCTCTGCATTAAACCCACAGAGCTCAGACATATTTCAGCCCAATAAAAAGCATTTCAGGATAAAATAAAGAGCTATTGATTTTTTTTTTTTTACCCCCCTCCCCCCGCCCGCTCCTGTTTGCAGGAAACTGGACCCTGCGTCGCTCTGTTTCCTGTTGCATGTGGTTGTGTTTCAGGCCGACTGATAGGCCGGTGCCAAGTCAGCGTTCTTTGTCCACTGTGCTCATCCTTTGTTTCCAGCGGTGCAGAAAAAGCACCCGTCGCGACCCGAGCGTAAGAAGCGGCCGCTTGTTTGCGCTCGGCAGGCTGCAGTTTATTTCCATTTCAGTGGATTCAGTAAGAGGACACCCCCCCCCTCACCCCCCACCCCTTCCTCAACATTCTTGCATGTTTTCATTATGAGGAAAATAACCAAAATCAGAACGAGCCAAATGCCTTTTTTGGGTGTTGTCATTTCTTAGAAAACAGAGCGGAAAGCTGTGGTCACAATCTTTTTATTGTTAGTTTTTACTTTTGAGACCTTTTTTTTCCATTTTAAGCATATTTTGATATTTGGTACGTGTTTGACAAGCAACACGTGGGCTCTGTTGGATTATCATCAGTCATTAATTATTAATAATTAATAATTATTTTCTGTTTTTATTTTGGCCAAACACACAGTACCAGTGAGTGGTTTGGACATAATTTCTCATTCCAGTGAATTGCATGTATGTGATCTGTATGTTTTAACACATGTGGTCAAAGCATTAAGGCTGATCCCTCAAAAATAATTAATTAATGGATTAATCAATAGATTTGCTCTTGACTAATGATTAATTGAGTGTTTTCTAAGCGGAAGTAGTTATAACTTTTAAAAAATGATAAGCACATCTGTAGTAATATTCTGCATTATTGCATGTAGATAAAAACTCAAATTTTGCATATTTATCAATGAAATCAACCTATTGGTTAAATAATTGATAATTTGTTTGAGCATTGGTTAACTATAGGTTTCTTTAGATGACGACAGACCTACATTTAATGCTTCTTTAGGGCCAAACATCTTCCCTCCTCACTGGAGCAGCTGCTGCTGGTGACGTCGCATGAGACTGAATAATTAATGATCCCAGTGAAAAAACTGTGACCAGTCAGGGCCAGGTATCAGCTACAGGAAACCGGACCCCCGGCGAATCACAGGAGCGTGAGAACCCAGAATCTGGCGTTGAGACGACCGTAGACCTGTTCACGGGTGGATCGGGATGTTTGTCCATTTTTTTCCCTCTCCTCCATCTTTGTTCCCTGTAATGAGCTGTTCAGGTTGACTGGGACTTTTACTGAAGACGTCTGTAGGGCGACGGCCGACCTGCGTCACCAGTGCAAGCCGATCTGGCCTCTCAGTAATAATTGAAAAGTATTTCCATTTAGCCAGTCGTTACCGTTCAGCCACACAAAGGCGTAAAAAAAAAAGCAGGAGCAAAGCTGATCTGCTTTAATTTGTCCAGTAGTGTGTCGTCTTTGTAAGAATCAACGGTGACTCCAAAACAAAACCTAACATGTTTTCACGACCATAAGGCACCGTACTAAAAGGCTCAGTCTCAGTTCTGTGTGTCATTACTATATTTAGCACACACATAAGGAACCTAACTATAGGGTTTATATACAGAAATAGATATATACACAAATAAAGCGGGAGCTAAACTGAGTTTGGTTGTGCTTTTATTTAAGTATTGATTAAGTACTAACATTTTTTAATCATCACATGGTAAAACATCAGATAAAACAAATAGAGCAGGGTAATGTCATCAATCAAACCATCAAAGTCCTCATCCTCTGTTTCTGATTCCAACAGCAGCTAAATCTCCATCAAACATGCCAGCTTCACTTTCTTCACCATCAGAGTCACTTTTCTCTAAATGATGCGTTATAATCCTCTGGAAGTTGCTGCGCTACCGTAGTCCTGGTCTGGATGGAGAAATGGCACCGAAATAAAAGCACCAAGACGGAAATGTTCAATTTTCAGTTCTTCTGCTGCTTTACTGCTTTTAGTCGAATAGTGACCATCAGAATGCTTCTCCCACTCGTTCTTTGCTCTGTGATCCACTGATCCAGTCTTTGCTCTGTGATCCACTGATCCAGTCTCTGCTCTGTTATCCACTGATCCAGTCTTTGCTCTGTGATCCACTGATCCAGTCTCTGCTCTGTGATCCACTGATCCAGTCTCTGCTCTGTGATCCACTGATCCAGTCTTTGCTCTGTGATCCACTGATCCAGTCTCTGCTCTGTGATCCACTGATCCAGTCTCTACTCTGTGATCCACTGATCCAGTCTCTGCTCTGTAAACCACTGATCCAGTCTCTGCTCTGTGATCCACTGATCCAGTCTCTGCTCTGTGATCCACTGATCCAGTCTTTCCTCCAACTCGTACCACCTGTCTTATGTCTTAAACTCAGCTGTGTAGCTGATTTCCTTCAGTTTAAACTGTGCTTTATCAGCGTGTCTCTTTACCATTTTCAGGTTGTTAAAACAACAATGTTCTGCATAACGCACATCCCCGTTATTTATCTACAATCCATGCCCACACTTCCCCCTACATACATACATAGGGAGCACCAACATTTTGAAGAAAATATAAGACTTTAATGTGAGCCTTATAGTCGTGAAAATACGGTAATCCTTTCACAAAATGTCAGAAGAAGAGAGTTTGAGTTGAATTTAAACTGAATCATTGTTGTAGAGATGTTGATCATAGGTTTGTTTTCCCTTATTGATTTTTTAATTTATTTGTGAAGTACTTTTTTTTTGTCCTGCATTTGTGTCCCCGATCACTCATCCCTTCTTTCTCCTTCTCACGGTCGTAAACTTCAACATATCAGATGTGATGTGACTCATAACGAGATGCTGCTCAGCGATGGATAATCATCTCTCTTAAAATTGTACTTAAAACACAGAAGCATTTCAAACCCTTAAGATAAAATCATGTTGTTTTCACATATGTTGTGCCAAACATGACACGATTATATTATAGAAAAAATGGCAGAGACCAGCTCCTCTAAAAAAAAATAATTCACCTCCTTTAACTCCACCTTTAGGACCTTCTGTATACTTGAACATTTTAGTTGATGCTATATCAGCAAATATCTCATAATATACTGCTCTGCATCCTGTGTGGAGATTATGGTAAAAAGCCGACAGGTGTAGTTCTAGTTCATATTCTCTTAGCTAACCTTAGCCTAACTGCTCTCGCCATCTGACCCACTAAACTGAAGCTATAGTTAAATTCACAGGCGACATAACAAATCTCTAATAGGTTATGTGTTAAAATACACAGGAAGTAGTGTGTGTCTGATTTTAATTTGCACCTTTCCCCACCCTTACCATCAGGAGATTATCAGGAAATCGTAGAGCATGAGTCAACCAGTGTTTCTGCATGACTCATAGATGTTTAACGAGTGACTTGTCCTGATAATGATGAAAATGTTGTCTATAATTAACATTTAGAATAAACTTGTTTCTAATGGAAACATATCAACATCTGTGCAGTGTATTAGTATATTATATGATTTGATAAAACTAAACCACTCAAGTATTGAGGGTTAAATGAAGTGAATATATATTTTCAGAGGAGCTGTTTTATTCTAATGTATTTGTGTAAAGTAGAGTCTCTCCATTGAGATTTTTTGCACCCTGGGACATTTTAATTTCTTATTTTTATGATGTAGATTGAAAAACGCTTTTTATAAGTGGAAGAATAAATAGATCTCAGGAGAAATCCTTGGCAGACGAGGATATTGACAGAGGGGCAAAGTTTAATATGATTAATTTGTCATTTAGATTGAAAAGACATCGAATAGTTTTTATTGGATGAATAAATCTCCCTTGAAGTGATTTTCTGGAGTTTTTCAAATGTACCCTATTGTAATTATGCAGTAATAATAATGTGTGTGTATATATATTTGTATATATATATATATATATAACACACTTTATTATACATGTATACACATATATGTGTATATATGTATATATACATATACATATGTGTATGTATATATGTATTTATGTAGATGTTGATGGGTCACAGGATCTGCAAAGCAGTTTTTTAGTCACTCGACGCCTGCATCAGCCACATTAGGAGGAGTCAGTCACTGGAGGTATAAAATAGGTCTTTAGAAAAATAACTGCTGCAAGCCACAAGGTGCAAACCGTCCAGTAGTAGTCTAGATAAGCTGCAAACACACACAACCAAAGGCATGATCCCCGGCTGGTTTAAAACGATATTCCAACAGCATCGCACTACGCAAACTCTTAATCTGTTCAAGAGGTTAAGAGGTTAAGACCCATCACAAACACTGGGGCGAAGGTGTGATTCCGTCAGCAAAGGAGTGATCAGATTCAGGAGGTTTAGAAGCGTTTGCTGCTGAGGGCTGCATCATTTCCTATTGAAATGTCAACATAAATAAGTAGAAAATAATACTTTGCATGTTCAGCTCAGTATTCAGAAAGCGTCTTTTTACTCTACTGCTACTGAGCATCTTTCCTTTGCATATGCAGACATTTTTTTTTTTTACACGGTGTGACTGGGTGGCAGAGCTGCTTTGTGCAGCATGCCCGGTGTGAAATGCCATGGACTTATCTGGATCTGCTCAGGAATGTGACGAGCGACTGAGGTGTCAGGTCTAGTGAAGACAGGAGCGGAGAGACGCGAGCGAGGCCCTGTCGGCAAAAAGCTAAACGGCCGAAGCAATCGGTGCATGAGTTAAATAGAATATTAACACACTCCGACATGTTGTTTCGTGTTTTCTGCTTGGATTCATGTTGGATTCATGGCCATCTCACGCTTTTCTCTGCACAATCTACCAAGTACAAGTACATGCTGTGACATTGGTGTATGCCTTTTGAGGTCAGAGGTCACGTTGGACTCGGTTTGTGATGTCTGAAGACGCGTTGGCTGTGTCTTGCGAGGTCAAAGGTCACATTGGATGTGTTTTGCGACACTAGAGGTCATGGTGAAAGTGTTTTGTCAGAAGTTGATAAATGCTTAGTTTAGTTTACTATAGAAACACGCTGTAATAATTACTACATGACACCTGTCTGAACTAAATGACTTGGCTGCAGATCATTTCAGTTAAAGAAGTTTAATTGTGTTCTTTTGAATAGTTTTTGTCGTAAAAGTAATCCTAAGAAATAAATTATATTTATTCTAAATTATAAAATACTATATTTAGGAGCTGAACAGGTAATCTTATTGCTTTAAATGGACTTTAGATCTGATGTTTTACGACTCTCGGGTCACGTTCATCATGATCCAGAGAGGATGAGAAAGGTTGAGAGAGGAAAAATATGTGAACACACACACACACACACACACACACACACACACACACACACACACACACACACACACACACACACACACTAATGACTCCTACACAGGCCCTGGTGACCTTTTTATAACGGAGATTGATTTGGTCTGCTCCTTTTTGATTTATTATTTATATTGTTGACATACTGGGCTTGTGTGTGTGTGTGTGTGTTCAAATATGTTTTTGCAGTTTCAGGTTAGACAAGTTAAAACAAGTTTATCCATAATTATTTGGATCTTATTAGATGTAAGTCAGACCCTCTTACATAATGTTTTCATTACTATTCCCACATATAAAATGATGTTGAATCATTTTTACCCTGGAGTGTGTTTCCCCTTTTTATTTTATTTATTATACAACTTATCACTGTCATGAACTAAACGCCACCGTCACTATTTACACATTAAATCTGATCCAGGTCAGGATGGAGAAATGTGGGAAAAGGCCATAAATAGATCCCTCCAAACATGACCTTTAGCTAGGTTTGTGTTTTGGAATCGTAGCAGGGACGAGCGGATTAAAAAAAAAAAAGTCCATATTTAACATTTAAAAGCTTTCTACCTCTTGGTATTATTCAACAACACATAGTGAGGATGAGAGCGGGTGTGGATCAGCTGGTCCAGGGATGATAACCTGATCCCATGTCAGCGTGCATACCCGGTTTCTTTATTTTGATGCATTAAAGTATTTTTTTTGCATTTTCTGATAATCAACTAATCAAATTTTGGTGTTAAACATATTGTGTGTGCATTCACTGTTCATCTCTGCGTTCTAAACCAGACATCGTAGACTCCTGACAGCTGCAGTATAATCACTATAATTACGCTCGACGTTTTGATGGGATGCAATTTTCCTTCCACAGTAGAAGATGTAAGGACGTGCATTGTGCGATTTGTCCAGATTATATAGGAACAGAGTGACTAAGGGCTGGCTACTTCCTTCGAGGTATCTCTCTAACCCAGAAGCCTTGTTCCATCAGGATTGTGTGTTGTTTTTTTTTGCGTGGTTTATCAGCACAGTTAAATAGGGCCGACGCGGTGTCTTCGGCACGTGGATTAATCTTTAAATTAGCAATTTGCTGCACTTTAAGAAAAGGTGAAAAAGGTTCTTGTCTGTCTGAGTCGCTGCAGAAGTTTTAATGAACTTAAAGCTGCCAAAGAGGAGACTGTTAATCCTCATGTGTGTATATCTTCCAGAGTTCCACCCCAGGGATGTCTTTTTGTGTCTTTTATCTTAAGATGTTCCTTTTTTTTAATGTTTGCCGTGGTGCAAAAAGTGCAGTCAGGTTAATAACTTGTCCTTTTGATGAGCAAAGCGTGTGAGGGATTTACCTCCAGTGCAGGTCAGACATTATGTGCTGGAAAACTTTACTGTAGCCCAGTGCTTCTTAATTATTTTACTATAAATAGAATCATTTGATTATAAAATCATTATCAGTACCTCTGCATAACACTGTAACCTTCTTATTGTATAAGAGAATAAAAAAGAAAGAAATATGGACCAACTTACAACAAAGAATAGCTTTATTAACTAACAGAAAAGATTTAAAGTGCATCTGAAATTAAAAATAAAATTAAATTCTTAATTTAACATTTTTGACTGACCATGTCAAACCATATGATACTGAAAAATAAAACTACATAAATGGTCTTATCAGTGATTGTGGTGTAATGTCTTTAATTTCTCTGTCTCCAACATTTCAGACTCAGTAACACACCGGTCTTTCACAGTGAACCAAGCGCTACAGACGCTTCGTCATATTTCCTCGTCTTAGCTTTGGGAGACTTTCGTTTGTCTCTTTATCTCCGTCTCTCTCCGCCTGTCTTCTCATCCCTGTTAAATATGTTTTCATGGTGTCACTTGGTGTCTACACTTCATACTCATACTCTGTGCTGTATGCTCCCTGCTCACACTCTGCCAATGAGAGCGCCACTGCCCTCTAATGTAGAGGAGGTGCAATTGCACTTTACTGTAGGACAGTAGAACAAAAATAAACACTTAAAAAATAAAAAAGCATGTTCCCTGAGGTCAAACATGCCCACTATTGGGAACCACTGCGTTAAACACATTCTGTGGTTGTTTTTAAAGTGAGTGATGCAGGGAGCTCCTAACTCAGCACTGAAATAATGAGGAAATTTAGCTGCCAATGCCTCCATCTGTTGCCTGTTGGCTTCTAATTTGTTATGATTAAAGCATATTTATAAAAAGAAAAAAAAAAACTAGATCCTGTATCAGTGAGGGTTGTGATTTTAATTGATTTCCAATTGATTGACTCTAATTTGTGTTACTGTATTTCATGGTCTGAAGGACCCTCCCAACCATAACTTTTTTTGTTTTGTTGTAATCAAAATGGAATTATAATCTCACTTTCTATGATAAGGGACCTCTGGAAAAAGTTGTCTCTCTCTCACAGACACACACACACACACACACACACACACACACACCTGCTGACGCAGTCTTCTCTAATACAGTTATGAGTCACACATTTACTGTTGCTGACTCACCAAGTGTCACAGAAACACAACCTGCATGACAAACAAAGAATGAAAGTAATTTCCCTTCCTTTACGCCTAATACATCTGGGATGTCTTGTTTTTGAGCCTTGAGTCTTTTTCCATCTGAAGTTAAACACATTCTGGTTGTTGTTTAAAGTGAAGTTTGATGAGGAAATTTAGCTGCCGATTTGTTATGATTAAAGCATATTTAAAAAGAGAAAAAAGAAGCTAAATACTGTTTCTGTGACGGTTGTGATTTTAATTGATTTCCAACAATAAAAGGAAACATTTGCATAAAGTAAGCATATCTTATCCAGTGACATTTTCCCCATTTATATTTGAAAATGTCCCTTGATAATCAATTTTGAATACTATAAAATGTGCAATTGATCATGATTGATTGATTTAACTGTTTGACTCCTAATCTGCATTAGTGTGTTACTTGGTCGAAATAAATCTGAAGGACCTCACAACCATACTTTTATTTTATTTATTTTTTTACCAACTAAACCTTTATTATATGCAGCGTCTCAGATTTTGACGGACAGCTAGGCTGACCAATCAGGCGGCTTATGGTTTACCATCAATACATAAATACACATGCAACAAGTACAATAAAATTGCAGGAAACATTTGCATTTCTTGTCCAATGTCCACTCCTGTGTTAAAGAGGTATTTACATTTGGAAAATGTCCCTTGATAATCAATTTTGAACATTATAAAATGTGCAATTAATCATTAGTGAACTACAGTCATGCATTTGATCATGATTGAATGTTTTAATTGATTGACTCCTCTAATTTGCATTACTGAATTTCTTGGTCTGAAGGACCCTCCCAACCATAATTACCATGCTCGCGATAATATTAAATAATTGTTAGTACTTTGTAATCAATACCTAAATAAAACACAACCAAACTCAGTTTATCTCCTGCTCTATTTGTGTAAATATCTATTTCTGTATATAAACCCTATAGTTAGGTGTCTTATGTGTGTGTTAAATACAGTAATGACACACAGAACTGATGCCGAGCCTTTTAGTACGTTGACCTTATGGTCCTGAAAATACGGTACATTTAACAGATTTTTTAGAATATCTTGTATTAAATTGACTTATTGGTGTTTGTGTGTGTTTAGTGGGAACTCCTGTGGTCCCTCATCCTCCTCTTCACCTTCTGCCTGCTGCTGGTCTGGTTCTACTTCTGGTGGGAGGCTCACAACGACTACAACGAGTTCAACTGGTGAGTGGCTCACCCCCAGAAAAACTGGACGTTCTGTGTGGCTCTGTTTGGGTTCGCTTAATGAATTCCATCCGTGCATGTCCGCTTTTACGATTTTTTATTTTTCTTTCCCCCCTAAATAATCGGTTTAATCTGCCTTAATCTGAGCGGAGGGAGACCACTCATCCCCTCTGCAGATTACACCATTACATAAGTGTCGTGTCTTGCCCGGCGTTTTTCCTGTACTGCATCAGCCCCGAAACACGTCTAATTCATCACCAGTTTAAGTGACGAGTTTATTCTACTGAATAAATGCTAAAATACTGACTTTAAGGTGTCGTATTCACACTTGAGACTGACGTTACGTCATAAAACATCACAAAGAAACCAAAAATATGTTTGTTTTTTTAATTAAAGCAAATGAAACAATGAAACACTTTGATTTTATCCAAAATGTGCTGTTTATTTCAATAGAAAAATCCTCAGTACCGTATTTTCAGGATCATAAGGTCACCGTACTAAAAGGCTCAGTCTCGGTTCTGTGTGTCATTACTGTATTTAACACACACATAAGGAACCTAACTATAGGGTTTATATACACACATAGATATATACACACATAGAGTGGGAGCTAAACTGAGTTTGGTTGTGCTTTATTTAAGTATTGATTACAAAGTACTAACATTTTTTAATTATCACATGGTAAAACACACGGATAAAACAAGCACACAAGTGTGTGTATTTAAAAATAGAGCGGGGTAATGTCATCAATCAAACCATCAAAGTCTTCATCCTCTGTTTCAGATTCCAACAGCAGCTAAATCTCCATCAAACATGCCAGCTTCACTTTCTTCACCATCAGAGTCACTTTCCTCTAAATGATGTGTTATAATCCGCTGGAAGTTGCTGTGCTACCGTAGTCCTGGTCTGGATGGAGAAATGGCACCGAAACAAAAGCATGGTTTAAACTGTGCTTTATCAGCGTGTCTCTTTACCATTTTCAGGTTGTTAAAACAACGATGTTCTGCATAACGCACATCCCTGTTATTTTATCTACAATCCATGCCCACACTTCCCCCTACATACATGCATAGGGAGAACCAACATTTTGAAGAAAATATTAGACTTTGTGTGCCTTATAGTTGTGAGAATACGGTAGTATATTGAGGCATCATCTCAGATTCGTTATTATCCCACACATTTTTTATATCATGATAAATTTACTGTTGTTGTAGTACATCTATGCATCCGGCATATACGTTACACCATGTTCTTGTATTTGCTGTGTCCCATATGTCCCATCCCCCCTCCATCATCATCTGGCTCCTCCACAATGTCACCTTTCCCTCTTTATTGTCTCCTTCCATTTACTCTTCTCACATCCCTTCACCACTCTTATTATGTTCATCCAGTTTTCCTGTCTCCTGTCGGTTGTTTTTGGTGCGTGCGTTTCCTCCTTCTCCTCCTCCTTAGCTGGGTTAGCAGATAATCACACAGATGACATCCTTGCCCTTGTGCGTCCTAGTGATTAAAGCAGCAGGGAGCGTCCATCTGCACTATACATTTATTCATGAAGGGGCTTCGAGCTGCGGCGCTACGGGACCCCACTGTGGCCCCGGATGGACTGAAAAAGGCTCTGATTGTAATTAGTGCTGCAGCCTTGTCAAACCATATGATACTGAAAAATAAAATAACATAAAATCATCTTATCAGCATGATTGTGGTGTAATGTCGTTAATTTCTTTGTCTCCAACATTTCAGACTCAGTAACACACCGGTCTTTCACAGTGAACCAAGCGCTACAGACGCTTCGTCATATTTCCTCGTCTTAGCTTTGGGAGACTTTCGTTTGTCTCTTTATCTCCGTCTCTCTCCGCCTGTCTTCTCATCCCTGTTAAATATGTTTTCATGGTGTCACTTGGTGTCTACACTTCATACTCATACTCTGTGCTGTGTGCTCCCTGCCCACACTCTGCCAATGAGAGCGCCACTGCCCCCTAATGTAGTGGAGGTGCAATTGCACTTTATTGTAGGACAGTAAAAAAAACTAAAATAAAAAATAAATTGCATGTTCCCCGAGGTCAAACGCGCCCCCCTTGACAGAGTCTAGCGCCCCCCCCTGGGTGCCCCACTATTTGAGAACCACTGGTGTATGCTAACAAACACACTTCTCGTTGTAGCTTTGCAGCTGGGAACCGATGGAGTGTGTTTGAGCTGTCTGATGTTTTTAGTTTTATGGAACTTCCTGTTCCCCATTCGGAGGACATAAATAGATAAATAAATGTGCCTCTCATGAGATATAAAACGATCAAACACGGTCTGGATTTTCCCTGTGGTTTAACTGTAATGTGTGTGTGGTCAGTGTCTCCGTCTCTGGTCGGTTTTTATTGCGACTATAAAGCATCAGGACGCTTGATGTGGATGAAATGAGGGACGTTGTTAATTCTCTCGTTCCCACAGGTTCCTCTACAACCGCTCTGGGGAGTGGAGCGACGGCACCGTTCCCATCCTGGCCACCACGGCGGCCGGCTTCACCTACGTCGCGTTCTTAATGGTCGGTGCCACGTCAAGTATTAACACGGGCCGTTTACACTGGCGGTTATATATATATAAGCTGATATCTCTGTGTTTTGTGCTCTTTTCAGGTTTTAGCTCTTTGCCACGTCGCACTCGGCCAACAGTTGAACTTGCACTGGCTCCATAAGGTAATAAAAATAAAAAATAAAAAAAAAAAAAACGTGTGTGCACAAGGGTGGTTAAAAATATGTGTGTGTGTGTATCTGATCACATGAACTCACGCTGAACTCGTGGTGTTGTCCCAGGACGATTGTGAAAGCCCACTTTGATGACGTGTAACCAGAATGGTATCTGTAACCCAAATTCAGGGACAGGACGTGAATTTAACCTGACAGTGTTGTGTGTGTGTGTGTGTGTGTGTGTGTGTGTGTGTGTGTGTGTGTGTGTGTTCGTGTTCACACAGATAGGGGTGACGGCTGCTCTGCTCACCACCATTGTCGGGGTGATATCCATCAATCAAACATGGGGACAGGAGTGGGACGTCATCCCCATCTCCCTGCAGGTCGGTGCATGGGGAAAAAAGAACATAAAAGCCCTAAAGCTGCTTTATTTTATTTTCTTTTATCATTTCTGTTGCAAAATGCGGATGTGCTCGATAAAGCAGAGCTTCAATGGCAAAGATCAAACATTATCATGATGACCCAAAAATCAGGTTGCCCTATAATATTCAGTGCAATATTTCTGTTTGTTACATGGTATCACACTGATTCATATACCAGTCCTTTACTATCACAAGCATTTATATATTGCTTTATATGCATATGATATCAAACATACTGCATAAAAAATATATATATATATATATATATATAAACATAGTACCAGATGTGTGTATATATAAAACATATACACACATCTATGTATGTATGTATGTATGTATGTGTATGCATGTATATATGTGTATATATATATATATGTGTATATATATGTGTATATATATATATATATGTGTATATATATGTGTATATATATATATATATGTGTATATATATATGTGTATGCATGTATATACATTTATATATGTGTGTATGCATGTATATATGTGTATATATGTGTATATATATATGTGTATGCATGTATATACATTTATATATGTGTGTATATATATATGTGCATGCATGTATATACGTATATGTATGTGTGTGTATATATATATACATGTGTATATATACTATACAAATGGACTTTTAAATGACTATATGAACACAAATTGTACATTTTGAAAGACCAGATTTTTGCCTCTTTTTTTTTTTATTTTTTTTATTTTATTTATTTATTTTTTATATATAAATCTTTCCAACCATGATTCGCCACTGACCCATTTATATTTGTGCCACTGTGACATCATATGAAATACACTGAAAAATCAACTAAGAAGTTCTGGGACTCATAATATAATAACCGGGGTGCCTCTGTGAGAATATCAATTGCAATTCCACCGATGAATGAAATGCTTCGACAAATTACAGCTATTATCTGTGAATAA
>JAYKQN010000045.1:647500-840000 GCA_036785175.1 Eupleurogrammus muticus
ATGTCAAATCGGAGGCTTTTTTTTTTGTTTTTGTTTTTTACGTTTTTTGTGGTTACAGGACGACATGGTGATGTGAACTTAAAAGAAAAAAGAAAAGAAAGTAATTTGGCAGTCAAATCAAATGTTGAGCAGATGCTTTTTACAAATCCTCCCATGTAGACTGAAAGCTTGTCCGGTCTCTCTTTATCTTATAGATTTAATTTCAGGAGTTTAGCCTTAAAACAACTACTGTCTTGTCTCTTATTTTATGTAGTTTTAAAGTCATTCACTTCTATACTAAACACTTCAAAACTGGCTGCTTTAAAGTTCCCTTCCATGTAAAGAAAATGTATTTTTCTTATGAGCTCAGGTGGATATTATCACCTCGTCCTCCACATACACCACAATTCATTATATTTCTCTTATTCCATTTGAAGTCATATTCAACGTTTCCTGTTCTAAATGTTTTTTGGGGCAAATCTGTGATAAAATTGGATTAAATCTTTTTTTACGCCCAATATGTTCATAATGTGTCACTGGAGATTAGCAGTTTTAACATTTCTCCTCTGAAGGCGTTTGTGAGGTTTAAACAGAGCAAACTACATGTGAGATGTCCAAAAAAACATTTACTGTCGCCCCCCAGCAGAGCAGGTTGTCGTCTCCAGTTAGCGGGGGGTGGTGGGGGCAGCTAACAACGTTATGAGTGCTGGAGTCTGATAATCCACAGGACGGGTTAGCACCATAGGCCACAGAAAAGAGTGTCAGGTTTATCTAAATACAGACAAACAGCAGGTCTGTGGTGGTGGGTGAGGCCTCAGGAGGCCAGAATTCATCAGTGAGGGGGGGGGGGGGGGGGGGGGGGGGGGAGTCTGCATCCAGGGGCAGAAACCAGGGTAAATATCATATTAATGGTAGTGGGATTTTTATGAGGCCATCTACCGTATTTTCAGGACCATAAGATCACCGTACTAAAAGGCTCAGTCTCATTTCTGTGTGTCATTACTGTATTTAACACACACATAAGGAACCTAACTATAGGGTTTATATACAGAAATAGATATATACACAAATAGAGCGGGAGCTAAACTGAGTTTGGTTGTGCTTTATTTAAGTATTGATTACAAAGTACTAACATTTTTAATCATCACATGGTAAAACACACGGATAAAACAAGCACACAAGTGTGTGTATTTAAAAATAGAGCGGGGTAATGTCATCAATCAAACCATCAAAGTCCTCATCCTCTGTTTCTGATTCCAACAGCAGCTAAATCTCCATCAAACATGCCAGCTTCACTTTCTTCACCATCAGAGTCACTTTCCTCTAAATGATGCGTTATAATCCACTGGAAGTTGCTGCGCTAACGTAGTCCTGGTCCAAGACGGAAATGTTGAATTTTCATTTCTTCTGCTGCTTTACTGCTTTTAGTCGAATGGTGACCGTAGAAACGCTTCTCCCACTCTCTGCTCTGTGATCCACTGATCCAGTCTTTGCTCTGTGATCCACTGATCCAGTCTCTGCTCTGTGATCCACTGATCCAGTCTTTGCTCTGTGATCCACTGATCCAGTCTCTGCTCTGTGATCCACTGATCCAGTCTCTGCTCTGTGATCCACTTATCCAGTCTCTGCTCTGTGATCCACTGATCCAGTCTTTCCTCCAACTCGTACCACCTGTCTTATGTCTTAAACTCAGCTGTGTAGCTGATTTCCTTCAGTTTAAACTGTGCTTTATCAGTTTGTCTCTTTACCATTTTCAGGTTGTTAAAACAACCATGTTCTGCATAACGCACATCCCCGTTATTTTATCTACAATCCATGCCCACACTTCCCCTACATACATACATAGGGCGCACCAACATTTTGAAGAAAATATAAGACCTTAATGTGCACCTTATCGTCGTGAAAATACGGTATTTAAAAAGAGTGAATAAAAGAGCGTTGCTGTTTGAGTATAAAGTATATAAAAATTATAAACAGTGGATGCTGAAACAGCGGACGCTGAAATCATTCTATCTATCTATTGAATAATGCAGAATAATATTATTGTTAATAATTCTTGGCTTCTAGGTGATTCTGTTTATCTGTCATTAATACGTCCTCCTCCCTCGTCTCCCCAGTGTGGATGGAGTTCCTTTCCTGATGCATGACAGAACCCTCCGGAGGACCACGGACGTCCAGGAGGTTTTCCCGGACCGGCGGTCCGCAGAGGCGTCATCCTTCAACTGGACGGATCTGCAGCAGCTCAACGCAGGACAGTGGTTCCTCAAGGTAGGAGGACGGGGCATTTCGTTTTCCTCACTCATTGATCCTCTGGTTTCATCAGCCTGAGTGCCCGTCAGATCCGCTCCTGTATGCAGGTGGATTGGGGTCAACGAGTGATTCATCTAGGTCTGTTTAAGCCTGAAGGCTACTGGGTCACACAAGAGTCACAGTGAATATTCTGTCCTGCCTGGACACAGATGATACTACAGAATCTTGTTTTCTTAAATGCTAGGTTAGCATGTTCTTATCACCTGCAGATTGTGACATATTTGGTGCAAAACACAGCGACGTAGATTTATTACTTTCGGTTTACTGTGCAGCTTTAACCCTCGCTCGTATTACAGTGTCTAACTATATTCAATAACAGGGTTTTTGTTCCTGAAGAAATCGTGGTGTGCCTGTCATGGTTTGTTTGACTCTGCGTTGCTTCCGTCATTTATCTCCTTAGTCTATTTATATAGCTTTATATGAGTTTGTGGCTAGATTGCTGGAAAAGGAAAGTCTTAATGTCCACATATTTTACTCAATATGTCCCGTTAATTTCCTGTAGGCATTGTCCCGATGCTCTACATAACATTTAGATGGGTGTGTTTTTACCTGTTAGGATTATGAATAAATACAGGCTTTTGATTTTCTGCAGGTTTCCAGGCTTTTCTTTTTCTGCAGGTTTCCAGGCTTTTCTTTTTCTGCAGGTTTCCAGGCTTTTTCTGCATCTGCAGGTTTCCAGGCTTTTCTTTTTCTGCAGGTTTCCAGGCTTTTCGTTTTCTGCAGGTTTCCAGGCTTTTCTTTTCCTGCAGGTTTCCAGGCTTTTCTTTTCCTGCAGGTTTCCAGGCTTTTGATTTTCTGCAGGTTTCCAGGCTTTTCTTTTTCTGCAGGTTTCCAGGCTTTTCTTTTTCTGCAGGTTTCCAGGCTTTTCTTTTTCTGCAGGTTTCCAGGCTTTTCGTTTTCTGCAGGTTTCCAGGCTTTTCTTTTCCTGCAGGTTTCCAGGCTTTTCTTTTTCTGCAGGTTTCCAGGCTTTATTTCCCTGCAGGGTTCTACCAGTAGTTGTTGTGTTAGGGCACTGTGTTAGATACCTCATGTTTGTTTCTGCACCGTGTAAAATACCTTGTGCTTGTTCCAGGACGACCCCTTCTGGACGGTGCACGCCCTGTCGCCTCACGAGAAGCAGCGCGTTGCCAACCAGAGCGTGTGCAGCCTGGAGCAGCTGCTGAAGCTGGCCTCCTACCACAACAGCAGCGTGGTCTTCAGGCTGAGGAGACCCCCCCCGGAGCACCCCTGCTACCACAGCTGGATCAACGACACGCTGCAGGCCGTGCAGCGATCGGGGGTTCCCCAGAGCCTGGTGAGGGCGTCCTTGAATCAGCAGATTTAACAACAGTGGAGTAGATTGACTTAGATTTAGTAAAACCCCCTCGGTGCAGGATGAGTCATCACACATTCGAAGACGTGGAAAAACAGGGTTTTGTTGGATTTTCTACATATTTGTTGGATTTTTTACTGCAATAATATGAGCTGATTTTTCTTGTACAGATACATGAACAAGCAACACAGGGATGCAGGATTAAAACTGGGGAAAATGTATTGCTTGTAGCAGCGGATAACACATCAACAACAGCAAAATGTTGAAATATATCTAAATAAATTTTGCCCTCTTTAAAACAAAATAACAACTTTTTCTAGTGGTGTCTTCCTGCACTTCTGTAACATTCCATAGACTGAATGATTAATCAATTAATTAATAAAATAACCATCATGTGACTAGATAATGATAATGGTAGTGTTTTTGTAACGCTCTTTGCCGTTCATGGCGTGCTGTGTGCAGGTGATGTGGACTCCAGACCAGCACAGGGCTCAGGTGAGGCAGCTGGCTCCGGGTCTGGTCCAGACCTCCACGGAGAAACTGAGTCCTCGAGGCCTGGAGGAGTCCGGCGTCAGCAGACTGCTGCTCAGATACAACCAGGCCAGCACGCAGGAGATCAGGTAGGAACGCGCGCACACACACACACACACACACACACACACACACACACACACACACACACACACACACACACACACACACACACACACACACACACACACACACACTCACGTTTTCTGATCCAACTATTTTTTTTCAAATTCAGCAAAAACCTCCTCGCTGCCCACACGCCGTCTGTTTTCTGAGTGTGTGTTGAAAAATATCAGCGATGAACAGGAAACACACACTGAGCCAACAACAACACTCCAGCCAATTAGCAGCAGGTAGCACGAGGGGGGGGGGAGAGTTAAAAATAACCCTTCAAGTGACTATTTCTAAAATAATATTACGCAGCGTATAATAGTAAACCGTATTTTCACAACTATAAGGCCACATTAAAGTCTTAGATTTTCTTCAAAATGTTGGTGCTCCCTATGTGTGTATGTAGGGGAAGTGTGGGCTTGGATTGTAGATAAAATAACAGGGATGTGCGTTATGCAGAACATCGTTGTTTTAACAACCTGAAAATGGTAAAGAGACACGCTGATAAAGCACAGTTTAAACTGAAGGAAATCAGCTACACAGCTGAGTTTAAGACATAAGACAGGTGGTACGAGTTGGAGGAAAGACTGGATCAGTGGATCACAGAGCAGAGACTGGATCAGTGGATCACAGAGCAGAGACTGGATCAGTGGATCACAGAGCAGAGACTGGATCAGTGGATCACAGAGCAGAGACTGGATCAGTGGATCACAGAGAAAAGACTGGATCAGTGGATCACAGAGCAGAGACTGGATCAGTGGATCACAGAGCACAGACTGGATCAGTGGATCACAGAGCAGAGACTGGATCAATGGATCACAGAGCAGAGACTGAATCAGTGGATCACAGAGCAAAGGACGAGTGGGAGAAAAAGCCCCGACGCATCGCAGCAACTTCCAGCGGATTATAACGCATCATTTAGAGGAAAGTGACTCTGATGGTGAAGAAAGTGAAGCTGGCATGTTTGATGGAGATTTAGCTGCTGTTGGAATCAGAAACAGAGGATGAGGACTTTGATGGTTTGATTGATGACATTACCCCGCTCTATTTTTAAATACACACACTTGTGTGCTTGTTTTATCTGTGTGTTTTACCATGATGATTAAAAAATGTTAGTACTTTGTAATCAACACTTAAATAAAGCACAACCAAACTCAGTTTAGCTCCCGCTCTATTTGCGTATATCTATGTGTATATAAACCCTCCCCTATAGTTAGGTTCCTTATGTGTGTGTTAAATACAGTAATGACACAGAACTGAGACTGAGCCTTTTAGTACAGTGCCTTATGGTCATGAAAATACAGTAATTCTTATATATTAATAAAGCATTTAAAAAAGATGCAAAAAATTGCACCTGGTCTGTTTTAAAGTCCCGAGTGTTCATCTACTCAGGTGGTGCGTTTCTGCAGAATCAAGGACTCTACTTTTCTTCATGATGACTCAAAGGCACGTTTTCTTTTTTTTAATTTCAGAAACTTCAGCTACAGCAACGTCCAGCTCACCCTGTACACCGTCAACGAGCCCTGGCTGTACTCGGTGCTCTGGTGCAGCGACGTGGCGTCCGTCTGCTCCGAGGCCCCACAAGTCCTCAAAAAGGTGCCTTACCCCATCTGGCTCATGGTGAGGATGCGTTCTGCTCTTTTATATCTTGCCCAATTCTGTTTTGATTCATACGCTTTATCTGTGAAGTAAGTGTCCGTGGCTCCCATGTCCCATTTTCTATAGCATTACATAATTCTTACAAGCAACTGCTCTTGTAAAATTCTAAACTTCCACTTCCACGTCTCCTTCCTCTCTCTAGAGGTGGATTTTAATATTCTATATCAACCAGGGAACCCGACTCATCTACTGTGTTTATTAATCTGAAGTCCCAGCTCAATAACAGAAAGACAAGCCTCTTATTAGTGTGTCGCATACAGCACACGGGTAACACACACACACACACACACACACACACCTGCCTGTTGTTGTTTAGGAACCATACGGTAACTCTGCATGACACCATTCATTCATTATTATTCATTAATAATAAGTCAAGGCAGGAGATCATTTACAGGAATTTAGTAACAGATGTTTCTGCTCACAGGTTATACACTTAAGCCCAAAATGATTCCTACTCCTGTCAGATACAAGGGATTTCTTGATTTTTTTTCACTTACAAATTACTATTTCACTTCAGTTTTTACTTAAATAGGACACAACAGAAAGTCTGAAGCCATAATTGATTTCTGTTTCGTTAGAATGTGTAAATAAACGGAGTGAAAAAAATCACATCAACAAATGACTATGATATAGAAAGCTCCTGGCAAGGCATGCTGGGAAATCTGTCTTTTTATATATATATATATATGTGTGTGTGTGTGTGTGTGTGTGTGTGTGTGTGTGTGTGTGTGTGTGTGTGTGTGTGTGTGTGTGTGTGTGTGTGTGTGTGTGTGTGTGTGTGTGTGTGTGCGCATTGTATATTCTAACAAAACACAAATCAATTATGGCAGACTTTCTTTTGTGTCCTATTTAATAAAAAAAACTGAAGTGAAATACTGATTTGTAAGTGAAAAAATTAAGAAAGTCCTTGTGTTTGACAGAGGTAGGAATAAGCGTAAGTGTACATGTCATAGGTTTAATTGTTTATTATTATTATTATAAGGTCCAGATGTTATATAAACACTCTCAAAATGCTCATTCTACAGAGAAATGCACTCAGCCCATACTCATTAACTGTGGCTTTAAAATGATAACGTGACCTGAAGTTGTGACATCACAACTATACAGTCGCCGTGCACCTCTCCATTAAAGCCATTCATATCAGCCAATCAGAGGGGGGGGGGGTTCACTGTTATTTATAGGGACTGAGAATTAAGGGGGGGGTTGGTGTGGTCCAATCAGATGTGAGGATTTGATGTAAAGTGAAACGAACATTAAAAAAAGTGAAATAAGTTATACAAAAAATTCTTCAACTTCCATTTCATGGAGCCTTTTAATGGTGGACACGTAGCGCCACCTGGTGGCAAGTTCTGTCACAAACCTGTGTGTGCCAGAATATTTTTCCATTTGGTACCATGGCTCCACTGTAGTTAAAGAGAGACAAATTCACTTTGTTGTAGCTCACAGCAGGTATCAGTGCAGTTTTTACTGTAGATTCATGTTGACAATTATTTACTAAAATAGATGTAATTTGCCATAATTAAAACCTTTCCAGGTAAGTCTCAACAAGACACCACAACTGTTCACAGAATTAATTTATTTTACTACAGTGAACATGTATGAGCTAAAACATTCCATCTCTTAATGTATTTTAAATCTGAACAGCTAACCACAGCTATATAAACTTATATTTAATTTACTCGAATAAAAAAAAACATGAAATAAGATAAATTATCTGCCAGCAATAAGATAATTCTACTTAATACTAGACTAATTGTGCTAAAACACATTTATTTCCACCTTAGTTTTTTGTCAATGGAGGCAAATCATGAAAAATACCCTGGAAAAACAACAGGGGAAGATGATTCTATTATATAACAATAGAGTGAAGTAATAACTGTTAGATTGCAATGGATGGTACAAAAATAACAAATTTCTTTATATGAGATTCACATAATTGTTAACACTGCTATCTTTTTGTGAAAGGTAACTACTATTTTTTGTAAAATTTGGACAAAAAAAACCTAATATTTTCTTACAAAAATAACACAAAAGTGTGTGTGTGTGTGTGTGTGTGTGTGTGTGTGTGTGTGTGTGTGTGTGTGTGTGTGTGTGTGTGTGTGTGTGTGTGTGTGTGTGTGTGTGTGTGTGTGTGTGTGTGTGTGTGTGTGTGTGTGTGTGTGTGTGTGTGTGTGTGTGTGTGTGTGTGTGTGTGTGTGTGTGTGTGTGTGTGTGTGTGTGTGTGTGTGTGTGTGTGTGTGTGTGTGTGTGTGTGTGTGTGTGTGTGTGTGTTCCAGAGCCCAGATGAATACTGCCTGATGTGGGTGTCTGCAGACCTCGTCTCCTTTGCTGTAGTTGTAGGAATTTTCATTTTCCAGAAGTAAGTAGCATGTTGGCCAGAATCCTCTCTTCTTCATCACAGCATTAACGTGTCTCTGATCTATCGCTATGAGTGAAAACTGTTTGTGTTTTTTTTCTGTCAGAGCACACCACAATTTAAACTAAAGCTAGATTTCTCATGTTAATGCGTCAGTATCGCGTCAGTGATGGTGCTCGTACATTAATCGTGCTGCTTTATGTTGTATTTCTGAATGATTCTGTCAGTATTGACCTTTTATTAACCAGGAAGGTGGTGATAATGAGTGTTTTTTTTATCTTGTGTGCTTCTGTAAGCTGTTACGTCGCTAAAAGTCTGTAAACTCCCTCACACTCCTGCAGTATTTCTGTCAGACACTGATTTTTCTTTTTTTTGTTGTTGGTGTTTCTTTATGTGACGACAGGAGCACTGATCTGTTTTATTTACCGTATTTTCACAACTATAATGTCACCGTACTAAAAGGCTCAGTCTCAGTTCTGTGTCATTACTGTATTTAACACATACATAAGGAACCTAACTATAGGGTTTATATACAGAAATAGATATATACACAAATAGCGCGGGAGATAAACTGAGTTTGGTTGTGCTTTATTTAAGTATTGATTACAAAGTACTAACATTTTTTATTCATCACATGGTAAAACACACGGATAAAACAAGCACACAAGTGTGTGTGTTTAAAAATAGAGCGGGGTAATGTCATCAATCAAACCATCAAAGTCCTCATCCTCTGTTTCTGATTCCAACAGCAGCTAAATCTCCATCAAACATGCCAGCTTCACTTTCTTCACCATCAGAGTCACTTTCCTCTAAATGATGCGTTATAATCCGCTGGAAGTTGCTGTGCTACCGTAGTCCTGGTCTGGATGGAGAAATGGCACCGAAACGAAAGCACCAAGACGGAAATGTTAAATTTTCATTTCTTCTGCTGCTTTACTGCTTTTAGTCAAATGGTGACCGTCAGAACGCTTCTCCCACTCGTTCTTTGCTCTGTGATCCACTGATCCAGTCTCTGCTCTGTGATCCACTGATCCAGTCTTTGCTCTGTGATCCACTGATCCAGTCTTTGCTCTGTGATCCACTGATCCAGTCTTTGCTCTGTGATCCACTGATCCAGTCTCTGCTCTGTGATCCACTGATCCAGTCTCTGCTCTGTGATCCACTGATCCAGTCTCTGCTCTGTGATCCACTGATCCAGTCTTTCCTCCAACTCGTACCACCTGTCTTATGTCTTAAACTCAGCTGTGTAGCTGATTTCCTTCAGTTTAAACTGTGCTTTATCAGCGTGTCTCTTTACCATTTTCAGGTTGTTAAAACAACGATGTTCTGCATAACGCACATCCCCGTTATTTTATCTACAATCCATGCCCACACTTCCCCTACATACATACATAGGGCGCACCAACATTTTGAAGAACATCTAAGACTTTAATGTGGCCTTATAGTTGTGAAAATACGGTATATTCTTTTCCTTTCTTTTTATTTCACGGCGTGGTGCAGCTTTGCTCTGCTTCGCCGAGCTCTTCAGTAGCTTCTGCCGGCTTCTAAACTGACCTCTCTTGTCTCCTGCCTCCTTTTATTTATCTATTTATTTATATTTTTTGTCCTTTCCGCCTCTTCCTCGTCCTCTCTTCCTCTGCCTGACGTGCATGCTCTTCTCCTCTGCTGCATTCTGGCATCTTCTCTCAGCTATCACATGATCAGGTAACTGGGTCGCCTCCTCTGACCCGAAGTCTCCTCTCCTTCACTTCGTCCATCACTTTTTCCGATCTCAATCTGGATCTTTTTTCACCATTCTCTCTGTATTTTTATTTGTCTCTTTTCTATCACAACACTGACCTCCATTATTTTTATTTCCTCTGTCTCTCCATCTGAACTTTAACTCTTTCTTCTCTATCTCACCTGAGTCGTTTTATTCTACTGCTGCCACTTCCCCCCCTCTACTCGAAAAGTGCAGCGCTTCTCAATTTTCTCCTGTCGTGCCCCCCCATGGAAGAAGAACACATCTCTCGCCCCCACACGCAACTATAAATAGAATCATTTGTCTATACACCAAAGAATAGCTTTATTAACTAACAGAAAAGAATTAAAGTGCATCTGAAATTCTAAAAATAAAATTAAGTCCTTAAACATTTTTTGACTGACCATGTCAAACCATATGATACTGAAAAATAAAACTACATAAAATTGGCTAATCAAAGTGATTCGTCATATTTCCTCGTCTTAGCTTTGGGAGACTTTCGTTTGTCTCTTTATCTCCGTCTCTCTCCGCCTGTCTTCTCATCCCTGTTAAATATGTTTTCATGGTGTCACTTGGTGTCTACACTTCATACTCATTCTCTGTGCTGTATGCTCCCTGTGAACACTCTGCTGCCCCCTAATGTAGTGGAGGAGCAATTGCAATTTATTCTAGGACAGTAAAAACATCTAAATAAAAAAGCATGTTCCCCGATGTCTAACGTGCCCCCCCACTATTTTAGAACCACTGTTTTAAACCAACTTGTCAAATCAAATCAACCCAAAATGTAAACTTGAGGGATCCAGTCAAACTACGTCACACGGCTCCATCGTCTATTCTGATAAACCCACCCAGAGTGGGGGCAGAGGCAGCAGCAGTACTTCTTGACTCCCCCCTGGTTCCGTGCTGGTGTGTGACCTCCTGTGTGACCCCCCCTGCAGGTACCGGACCAGCGGGATGGGCAGCTACAACCCTGAGCAGATCATGCTGAGCGCCGCGGTGCGCCGGTCCAGCAGAGACATCAGCGTCATGAAGGAGAAACTCATCTTCTCCGGTAAGACCCACTGCACCGGGACCCCCCCCGGTGTGTTTCCTGTTCTTGTTGCTGTATACTAGCATGTCACGTCCCAGCATGCATCTCTCTGAGTGTCTGTGAATGTTCTCGCTCCTCCTCCTCCTCCCTGTTTGAAGGTCAACCCCAGTAGCAGCCTCCTCCATCCTCCGTGTGTGACGTGTCCATCTTCTCCGACATCAGCGACTTCTTCTTCCTTTTTTCATTCCGTGCATCCATTGCATCCCTCGCTACCCCCCCCCTCCATCCATCCATCCATCCATGCATCCCTTCACGCATTCTCTCCCCCCCCCCCACCCCCCACCATCCTCCCACTGGGCAGCACATGTGTTGAGGAGCTTTAGGACGCTCCAGTCTGTGTAGGCAGCCTCTAGAGCTGGGGGTCAAAGGTGAGTGTGAGAGTAGTGGTATCTTCATCTTCATCATATTCCTATTGAGTGCACTCATACACATTCATGTGAATTCCACATGCACATAATGCACATTTTTTTTGTAGATTAGAACCCATTACGTTCCAGTTCCAGCCACTAGATGGCAGCATTTGCAGGATGTAACTCACCTGGGACAGACAAAATAAAATAAAATAATTACTTATGAACGCAATTAAATATATATAAAATTAAATAGAAACAAAACAGACAAATCTGTATAATGCCTCGGGATTGGCTTTTATTGATGAACTCAAACTCACTTTAAACCAAGTGTATTAGTTTTTTTTTTTATATTTTCTATTAACTTTTTAAGGATTAAATCCCATTAAATTCCAGTTTGCTCACACTGTGGCGCTGTGTTATGACAAACAGCCACTAGGTGGCAGCATTTGCAGGATTTAACTCACCTGGAACAGACCAAGTTTAAATAATCACTTATTTCATTTCATATTTTATTTATATCAACTTATTTTTAATGTATGAAATTAAATGCAAACAAAACAGACAAATCCGTATAATGCCTCAGGATTTTTTAAATTTTTTTTTTTTTACATTTCCATCAACATTTTTTATTACATTACAACCCATTAAATTCCAGTTTGTTCACACTGTGGCACTGTGTTATGACAAACAGCCACTAGATGGCAGCATTTGCAGGATTTAGACAGACAACAAAGTTTAAATAATCACTTATTTTTTAATGAATGTAATTGTACATGTATAAATGCAAACTCTAACAAAACACACAGGTGTGTATGATGTTTGTGTTTTCTGAGTAATGCTGCCGTGCATTAGAGGAGGTTCATCGTGACTGATGCTCCTCACTTAATTTAATAAAAATCCAGGCTGTTTGCCTTAAATAACGAGTGCAGTTTCAACACAGAGAATATTAATTCCTGTTTAAATTAAGGGACTAATCTATGCTTTATGTATTTGAGCAACATTCCATCAACATTTACAGGATTAGAACCCATTACATGCCAGTTTGTGGCACTGTTTTATGTCAAAAAGCCACTAGATGGCAGCATTTGTAGGATTTAACTCTTAAACCTGGGACAGATAAAATATTAAAATAGAATATAAAAATATGTAATAATGAAGTAGAATAAATGTATGGTGAAATGAAGGTGTCCAAGTAGCTTACATTCAGAAGATAAAAATTAAATGGTAAAATAAGATAAAATGTGCATAAACTGAGATTAAAGTGCAGACATGGCGCTGTTAGGTTAAAGATTCACCTAAGTATTTAAATAATCTTTCTTTTTAGTGAACATGTATAAAATGAAATGCAAGCGAAACACACAAATGTGTATGATGATGCTACACGTGTTAAATCGTGTTTTTTATTATCTGACCTGTGTTTGCCTCTCGGCGCCCTCTAGAGGTGGGAAACGGCGGCGGCGACGAGCTGTACGGGGACAACGGCTACGACTACTACACCAACCGGGTCCTCGGCCAGTGACCTGGGGCAGAGACGGGGGGGTCCAGGCTGCCCGGGGGGCCCCGGGGGTCCAGGCTCCGTGCACGGCCTGTAAATAGCGTTTGTGTTTGGCTTGGTAGAACGACGAGCACTTTTTAACCGAAGGAAGTCAGCCGCCAAATCTGTGGCCTCCGGATTCTCCCCCTCAGCTTCTTTTTAAAACAAGTTTCCTGATTCTTTGTTTTGAAGCTAATTTTCCAAAGCGGTTCCTTTTTTTTTTTTTTTTTTCTTTTTTAAAGCACTGTAAATGATATTCCTCTCTTAGCAGACGAATGCCTTTTTTTTTTTTTTCTTGTTTGTTGCTGTTGTTTTTTCAGCATGAGATGAAACTGAAACTCGTATGTATGCTCCTGCCTTCTGCTGTTCATAATAGTACTAACATTAATATTTATATTTAAAGACAAAAAAAACTAGAAAAAAAAAGTGTATAAGCGGTTTACAGAAGTCCTGCCTTCTTCCTCCGGGTGAAATATTCACACGGCGTACGTCAGATAATTATTTTGAGGAGTTTGCTGAGAGCTGTGCTCCCAGCGGAGCTGAGACGGAGGAAAAGACTTTTTATGGTTCATGTGAATGTGTTCTTTTTTTTTAAAGGATGTGTATGGTGTATTGTGTGTATCCTGGCTGGCTATGTGTTTTCTACCCTGTGTGCAGTGCTACGGTGTGTGGTCGTCGTACGTGAAAAGTGGAAATGACCCCGCGACACCTTCGAACGGCGTTCTGAAACAACGCGACAGTCTCCGCTGTGAGGTGGACGATAAATGTGAAAATAGAGCTCTGAGTGTCCCGACAGGGTTCAGACAAACGGATGCTTCTGTGATTATTTTCTTTCTCTGGGTAATTCTTGTGCCTCAGAAGTAAAACATTAAAAAGAACCTTCTAATACAGGAGTTTTTCTAGTGTTTTGTTCCTGTCATTTCAGTTATTTCATAACTAGGGTGGCCAGACACACTGCAAAAGAAGGGAATCTTTTCCAAATGCAATGCATTGCATTTGGAAAAGATTCCCTTCTTTTGCAGTGCGTCTGTAACAAACTTTGCACCCTAAACCTTCTGCTTAAGGACACACCAACATCTGGACAAGAATATTCAGGTTTACAGATCATTAAATAAGCAGACACAAGTTAAGAAACATCTTTTAATAAGCTTTAAAGCAGATTAAAACAGTTTATATCGTTTCTTTTTTTTAAGCTGGCTCGACTTTTATACTTGCAATACAAAAATAGATCCTCATTTCCATTTCCACTGTATAGAAGGCAAACTGCTGCTTTAAATCAGCTTCAGCTTCACTGAAAGCTCCATCACATCAAGATCTCAGTCGACATGAGGAATTACAACATTTTAAAAGAAAAACTAACATTTGGCAAAAACCTAAATCATGATACTTTTCAAAGGAATGTTTGTACCTTTAGTTCTTGGTTGGAAAAGTTGGAAAAAACTACGACCAGTGACATAGGAGCAGGTGAAGAAGTCAAGATTTCCCAACATTGCATGCTTTGGTCCTTTAAACCCGCTCAACCTCCAGCAGCAGGAACAGGCTGCGTTTAACCTCCCAATGTTGCGCAAATACACGAAAGCGTGCGAGTCATTTCCAATAAAGAGAAGCAGCACACGCAGTATTGCACAAAAAAAGTGACGTTGGCCGACAAGTTAAAGTCCTCAAAGTGCAACGTGCCGATATTCTGTCTAATGGAGGGATGTTTATTTTTACAGAACCGTGCACGTGTGTCTCACAACACTTCAGATTCAACAATATTAGCAGCTGTCTGAAAAGGCACGAGCACAGTGTCCTTCACTAGGAAGATGTACGATAAAACATTTAAGGCCTGCAACACCTGCACACACACATCGTCACACACACACACACACACACACACACACAGGAATAAATAAATAAATAGCTGGAGATGTACTGGCTAGTCCTTTAAGTCCTTAAAGAGCGTCTGTTCCCTGAATTGAAACCTTTAAATAATGATTAATCAAAGTTTATTTTCTCCCGAAGCTTCAAACTAAAGCAGTTAAAACTAAAAAAAAAAAGCAAACAGGTCTGTTTACTCTGCAGATTTGATCCGTAAGTTGAAATGGAATGATTTAATGTGTGTTGTTGTTACCGCTGCATTTCACAAACAAGGAAACAGAAGATAAGAGTCGACCTAAACATCCTGCATGTGTTCGTGCAGCTGCTGCAGCAGCTTTTCTGCTTTTTTTTTTTTTTTTTTCCTCATCCCCTCAGACGATGAAACGCTTCGTGTCAGAGGAGCACGTGACGTACGTCCTGTTGATCTGAACGAACAGATCAGCTGAAGTTGGTCTTGCGTAAGTGTCTGTTGGGGATTTCTATGGCGCTGACCTGCAGCGGCCAGGAGCCTCCCATGATGCCCGCCTGGATGGCCACGCCCGTCACCACCGCCAGGTCGGGGTCCACCGACGTGTTGGGCTCCTTCCCGAAGTACTCGCTGATCAGCCTCCTGATGCGCGGGATCCTGGTGGACCCGCCCACCAGGACCACCTCGTCCACGTCCGCCCTGTCCAGGCCGCCCTCGGCCAGCACCGTCTCCACGGGCGCCAGGATCTTCTGGAACAGGTCCTCGTTGAGCTCTTCGAACAGCTGGCGCGTGACCAGCGTCTGGAACAGAACCGGCTCCGGCGCGGGGGACCCGGACCCCTCGGCCCCCCCGGGGGCGTGGAGGTGCAGCGGGACCCGGATGGAGGCGCTGGGCTGCAGGGTGAGGTTGAGCTTGGCCGCCTCCACGGCCTGGCGGAGGCGGTGGACGTCCTCCTGGACGGTGACGGGGACGCCGAACTGCTGCCGGATCCGCTCCGTGGTGAACTGGAGTAACCTCTGGCTGAAGTCCTGACCCCCCAGCTTGTTGTTGCCTGCAGAAGATTCGGATCAGATCCTCAGGCTCAGCAACGAACACGCTAAAGACGCTATGAACGATGAAGCAGCTTGTCTGTAGCCGTCTGCTCTTCATTCCATCAACTTTACAGTTCTTAATTTTGTTTTATTCAAGAAAGACCGTACAGGAAGCATTTCAAACTTAAGTTAAACAAATCCGGGTAAATCCTCATCTGACTCAGTGACCTGTGATTTTATTCCTGAAACTATAGAAAATTAAGTCCTTCACTGGGGTTTCAATAAATAACTCATGTCTTGTCCTGTCATACATGTTTGTTTGTTTCTAGTTTTAGTTTAGCACTTTACCGTTGTTGTTGTATCGTAGTTTAGGATTGTCTCATCTTGCGCACCTGCACTTTGATGTTGTTGTACATGTAAACGCATAGGATAGTGAGAAACGCAATTTCGATTCCTTTGTATGTCAAGTACATGTGAAGAAATTGACAATAAAATTGACTCTGACTTTGAAATAACACATTGTTTTATATATAGGACTCATTGATTTTGTATTTTGACAAAATTAACACACTCCCATTATTTAAAGTAGAACAGAAATGTATCATGCACATTACTAGTGTTTTATTTTCTTTAAGGTAAATCTATATTTATCTCTTTTCTTAATATACATCTGTATAATTTTGATGATCATGTATTATATACAGACACCTGACTAAATATTAATAATAACTATAAACTTTGCTGAAATGTATTTCTACATGTCGAGCTCTCTAAAGAACAAACAACATAAGTCATAGTCAGATAAACGTCCCACAGGCACCTCGAACCCTGAACCAAAAATCACCAAACAGCCCATCCTCTGTTTCACCACTTTTTGCTGCTTGAAGCTCGTTACCTGCCATGGCTCTGGTGAGGAACATGCCGCCCTGTTTGTTGAGCAGGGACACGTCCAGGGTGCCCCCCCCGAGGTCCACCACCAGCACGTTGAACACGTCCACCTTGTGGAGGCCGTACGCCATGGCCGCCGCCGTGGGCTCGTTGATCACGCGCAGGACCTCCAGGCCTGTGGAACCAGAACCAGAACCAGGGCGTTAACGAGCAACAGGAGAACCAGACGCAGCATTAGCTGCTATTACCTTTTATTAGTCCATACAAGCCGATTCCAGACCAGAGCAGCAGAGCCGTGAGCTGCTCAGCTGCAGCTAATGGTGTAACTCCTAAGACTCTTAAGTATTTGCTGACTTTGGTGAGAAAGTAGCACCAGCTGAGCTGGAAACCGCTTGTATAGAGCAAAAGAAAATTCGATTGGCAATCCTTAAATGAATGACGACGTTCTTAAACCCATTGTCTTGAACCGCTCACTGACCGGCCAGGTTGGCGGCGCGCACCGTGTAGTTCCTCTGCCTCTCGTCGAACTCGGCGGGCACCGAGATGACGGCCTTCTGGACGGCCACGCCCAGCCGCCGCTCCGCCATCCTCCTCATCTGCAGCAGCAGCCGGGAGCCGACGTACTCGGGGCTCACGGAGAAGGTGTGGTTGGTGGAGATCAGGAACTCAGCGCTGCCGTTGTTGTTGACCACCTGAGGATGTTTGACAGGAAAACACCGATCGGTTTGATCTCAGGACGATAACGATAAATTACAACATGGCTGCTCATATGGGGAGGAAATTAAAAGTTGCCAAACTGATTTATTTTCAAATAAGGAATAAATTAACCACAAACAGCCAATATGACAAAGAGCATCGTCTATTAAGAACCAGAACCTTCTTCACAGAAATGTGAAATCATGAGAATCTTTCAGGCCTGATGGACAAAAATATTTACAGTTTTAGTTTGTAAAGCAGAACTTAACTTCACCTGTGACAAGTAGTCGATTGTTGAGTTTTAGATTATTCGATTTGAGTCATTTCTAACGAGAAAATGTCCAGATTCTCTGGTTCCAGCTTCTGTTCTCTGACTATTTCCTGGTTTCTTTATTCTTCTATAATAGTAAACTGATGATCTTTGGGTTGTGGACAAAAAAAGACATTTTACTGATCTCCCACGTAGGATAACAGCGATCAAGACTTTTATGTAGTTTTATTTCTTTACATAAAAGGGAGGCAGAGAAGTTTCTGTTATTTATACTGGATCAAATAATCAAATGAGCCTTAATCCACTGATTTAGGCTATTATTTTATGAGACATAACCAGTATTATGATTTAATCTCAGGATTAAGGTGATTTTACCAGATGATTTTGGTCAACTTTTGTCATAAAATGACTTAGTCCTTTATTTTAACAGGGATATTATATATATATAAATGCAGATCTGACACTGGAAACTATTATAAATAAAAGAAAAGGTTTCAGGAATGCTTCCTTTAAGGACAGATGGTCCGGTTCTACAGGTCCTGACCTCCGGGTCCAGCTGACCCACCTTGAACGGGTACCGGCCGCTGTCCCGCTCCAGGACCCCCGGTTCGAAGATCCTCCCGATGAACCTCTTGGCGTCGTAGACCGTGTTCTGGGGGTGTGCGTCGGCCAGCTCCACGGCCTCGTGCCCGGCCAGCACCGCGGCGTCCGTGAAGCAGACGGCGGACGGCAGGCTCCTCCTGCCCGCCGCGTCCGCCACCACCTCCACCTGCCCGCTGCCCGGGTGGAAGACGCCCACCGAGCAGAAGGTGGTGCCCAGGTCCAGGCCGACCACCCGGGGCTTGGGGGGCGGCAGGTACTGCTGGCCCAGGTAGCCCGCCAGGAACAGGGCCAGGATCACCGAACCTGACACACACACACACACGGCGGTACAGGTGGAGCCGTTAGCTAACGGCTAGCTCCTCGCTACCGGCTGAATAACGGCCGTAAACCGCGTTTAAAGACCGACTTACCGATCATTGATATCTCCCCCGACATCCCCGCACACGCTGTTGTGACGTCACAAAGCGCCGGTAAAACAAAAAAAGAGAAAAACAATAAAAACAACAACAACGTTGAACCGGTTCCGTTAAACGATGCCGCTGCTGAGGAAACAGCTTCCGACCAACTAACTACACGTCAACGTTGTGCCGCCCGCGGTGCCCGCTGGGTAATGTAGTTAACCCGGCGACGTCACGTTTTATTCAAACGTGCTTTATTGGCATTAACGTCATAACAATGAACAAAAATAAACGGAAAAATATAATATATATAAAATATGGTATACAGGATAAAATTCTTTTTATACTTGAATTTATGTAAAATGCTAATGCTAATATAAATATATATATATAATATAGAAAAAATCTAAACAAGCGAATATAAACAAATTAGAAAAATGATATATGAAATAAATGTTATCAATTAAAAATATACGTTTGAATTATTATTATAATATTATTATTATTTCTACGAATTCGTACATAGTGTTGTGTATTTTTATCTTTTATAGCTTTTCTTTTCTTTTTTTTACTCTGTACGCTACAGTAACAAGCAAATTTCCCTGTTGTGGGATCAATAAAGTCATATCTTATCTTATCTTATTATATATTATAATATAATTATATATAATATATTATAATAATAATATATTATAGGCATGCATAGGTTTTAGGCATCATCACTTATATAAACTTGGTTGTTAGAAACAAGAAAGAAAGAAACAGACTGCTGAAATAAATAAATCTGACAAAAAAATCCTATTTATTTCATTAATTTTATTTACAAAAGGTTGTGAAAACAGATAAATGCACAAACAAGTTTTCTGTGTTTTTGTCTCTCACACACACACACACACACACACACACACACACACAGTCCTGTACAGTATACATTTCAGGCAAGGCCTGAATTCGCATTGTCAAACCCACACACTATATTTCAGAAACATCACATTTTAACACCACTTCATTCATGGAAAAGATAAAACGATGACACTATGTTGAAATGACATTGGATGTGATGAGAAAGCTGATCTGTGATAAATAAAGCTGTTATATGCAGAAAAACACTGAATAATCCAATAATTACAAGTGGCATTTTATCAATGAACTTTCTGAATGGAAAAAAAAGTAAATTATCATGTGAATAATGTGACATTCTGAATGAGTTGCGTGTCCTCCCGTCATGTATTGAACGTTTCTACAGAGTTTTTAGGAAAGTGTGCACCTACAGCTTGTCAAAATAAGAAATGTTCACATGGTATGTTGTGAAAAACAGTGAAAAGACAAACGTTGGAACCATTTCCAGAAGCCTGGACGTGGACGTATGAGCACTAAGAATCCTCTTTGCTGTCGGAGCATTCAGACGGGATGAAGCAGCCCGAGTCTCTGGGACAGTCGCTGTCCTCCTCCTGCAGGTGGTGAGAGGATTTCAGTTCCTCCTCTTCCCTGACGTCATCCCCTGCACAGAGCAAACGTCATGTTATTACATTCTCTGTTTCCAACCACGTCAGATAAGGCAGAAACCAACAGGTGAGTCAGCCGCTGGAAAGTAACTCACATTTAAATGAACTTCTTGATATCAGAGATTGCAAAAGTCAGAAAGAAAGTGCTAAAAGGAAGGACAAATACTAAAATAAACCAGCAAACAGGAACTCCAAATGAATGAAAGTGAAGGTGAAAATTTAAAGAACTGAAATTGTTTATCTGAAGTTTTAGCTTCTCATTTTTTAAAATTAATTAATTACTTAAAGTGTTCATATATATATATATATATATATATATATATATATATATATATATTCAGTGGGGCACATTCAGATACTTTCAGGAATAGGTGTCACATGACCTAATGGAGTGTAACCTGATTGGCTGGTTGATGGTTGGATTTATCCCAGTTATCCAGGACATTTAAACAGTTTTTTTTAAATACAGGAATTGAATTTAAGCAATTTGAACATGTTTTATTTGGATTTCTACATTTTTATAACTAGAATGTTTTAACTCAAATTTTGGAATGTCTATTCAGAAACGAATTATGATGCATCATTTTAAGGCAAATGCTTTCTTTTTCAAAATCTGGTGAAGCAGATTTACTTTCCTTTGTTTCCTGAGACAACATTATCACTGACTTCAACTTTCCATGATTCTATTTTTATTCTACTTGCCTGAATTTGATGTGAGACGTTCGACACTTGACGCTCACATTGCAGCGATTTAGCAAAATGCAAAACCAGCAGGCTACTGGGAAGTAAATTTTATTTATTCTCGCCTGAAATTTCCAAGAACACTTTGTGCTTTCTTTGCACTTTCTGTCTGAGTAACAGGAAGCCGTCACAGGCCGTTTAATAGAAACCACAGAGAGGCTGCTTTCAGATTCTTAGCACAGAACACGCTTCTGTTTCACCAATTCTGGTTTTCTCATCTGTAATAAAATTAAAAAAAATGTTTTAGTAGCATTACGTTTATTTCTGAGAAAAAAGATGTGATGAAGCAGCCACGAGAAAATTTTAAAAATTCAGTTCAGCAAAGTTTGGCCACTTCCTTATGCATGGCTTGTTCTGAACGTCCTCTTTGTCAAGTTTGGAAGTTTGGTGGGGACTGGGAAAAACATGTGGTCAATGCTGACTTTTAAGGTGGTCATGTACCCTCAATGTGACGACCCACAGTTTTATCAGGCACTTTTGTCCTAAACCAAACATGTCATAAGATATAAGAGGTCAAAGGTCTCAGGATTTCTGGAGTGTCCTCCTGACGGGGTTTGGAGAACATGTGTAAGTCCCGTTTTTTTCCCGTTCAAGTTGGTTTAAAACAGTGGTTCTCAAATAGTGGGGGGCACGTTAGACCTCAGGGAACATGCTTTTTTATTTCTTTTTTACTGTTCTAGAATAAAGTGCAGTTGCACCTCCACTACATTAGGCGACAGCAGAGTGTTCACAGGGAGCATACAGCACAGAGTATGAGTATGAAGTGTAGACACCAAGTGACACCATGAAAACATATTTAACAGGGATGAGAAGACAGGCGGAGAGAGACGGAGATAAAGAGACAAACCAAAGTCTCACGCTGATATTTTTCAGTATCATATGGTTTAACATGGTCATGTCATGAAATGTTTATAGTTTAATTAAGGATTTAATTTTATTTTAATTTCAGTTGCACTTTAAATCTTTTCTGTTAGTTAATAAAGCTATTCTTTGTTGTAAGTTTGTCCACATTTCTTTCTTTTTTATTCTCTTATACCTAAATAAGGATCCAGTCTTATGTGTTATAGACAAATGATTCTATTTATAGTCATTGGGGGCGACAGGAAATAATTTTGAACCACTGCTCTAGCTTCACTATCAGGACTTGTTGTGACACATGAATCATTAGCATCAACACTAGGATCCATCGTCTTTGTTTCCCACCTTCTACGTATCGGTATTCCGCCGCCGTGAGGAGCCGGCGTCGGTGCTCGGGGTCCCTGACGTTCAGCTCGATGAGGTGTTTCTCCTGCAGGTGCAGCAGGTCCTCCACCGTCTCGTAGCCGTTGAGCAGCAGCGTGGAGGCGTACTCCTGCACAGTCAGCACATCAGATATGAGCATCCTCTGCGTCTCCTACACGCTTCACATCGTGTGTGGTAAAAACAACCAGGCAGTAGCACCTGATGCCACTAATCGACCACTAGAGTCCTCGTTAAGGACCTCAATTAGTAGAATCAGGTATGGAACAAAAACCTGGACCTCAGTCGGACCAGGGCTGGTGACCTTATATTTTGTGTATTATTTGGTTTAAGACATTTCTTACATTTGTATTTCTTATGTAAATGGTTCAAATGTGAATCACAATTTCAATGCGTAAGTCGTGACGAGCTGCACAGGTGGTCATGTGATTAACTCTCTGTTGCTCATGGAGCCAGATGTGTGCACACTGTATGAAAAATAGCTTTTTTGCTGCATTGTATGTTTGATTCTTTGCATATCTCATGTTTAAATATTTTATATTTAAGTGTCATGGAGGCCACATGACCTCAGATGTTTCATATGTTGAGAGGAGATGACAATGTTGAGATGATCCTATTTATTTCATTTCATTTTTTCACGTTGTTTGGTGATTCTAGGAGAAAATAAAACCTCCCTCTCATCAATCATCAGCAGTAGCTCCACTAATAAGGTTCCAGCTCAAACAGCTGCTCGTTGAGGCACAGCCCAATGCAGGCGTGTGATTGGTGGCAGCTGGTCCTGTCAGGCTCCGTCTCAGGTGAGCCGCACCTGTCCTCACCTCCAGCTTCAGGCGCTCCAGCAGCTCCAGCAGCGTTTTGGGCCGCGGCCGCTTGCACAGCTTCTGTTGTCTGATTCTGGGAGCGTCTTCCTCCTCCTCCTCTTCCTCCTGCTCCACCAGAACGTCCACATAGATGAACTTGAAGTTTCCCACCCTGTTGTTCAGCACGCCACTCCAGATGCCCATGGGCGGCTTGCTGATGATGTGGATGATGTCCCCGACCTGGGGAGGGAATCAGGTAAATCACACAGAGACAGGATGTTAATCTATTCATGCTAGGGTGTCAAACGTGTGGCCCGGGGGCCAGAATCGGCCCTCTATTAATAAATAGCCAGTTCCTATTTCTGCCCAGACATGAGACGGTCAGCATCTTTCAGGGATAAAATATGTACTATTCTGCTCTTTAAATGCATAAATATTTTTAATTAAAACAGTAGATATACTACAAATATGTATAATTTCTTTACATAAAAAGGAGAGACATTTGTAGGCGCTGTTATTTATATGTACGTTTTTACTGGTTCGACCCACTTACATCCAATTTCCTAAAATCTGAATTGAGTTTGACACTTTAAAACTGCATGCAGATAGTGCAGTGTGTTTTTAAAGGGTTGGGGTGAAAAGAAAAACACCTACAGTGTATTTCACGTATATTATCTATGAATTGTATGTTTTAAATACTTAACTTAGTCCATCTGAACTACTCAAGGTAGATTGTATTAAGAGGGGAAGCGATCAGATTTCAGTAGATTTAACTTTCAGGTGTTGGAGAACCGGAGGATTTAATGACTTGTATTTCCTGTTGTATTTTAACACCATATCAGTGCCACATGATAAAAACCAGTTCTGTCAGACACGGTTTTGGCTCCAACTTAAAGTAACTGCAGTAGAGACGGTTCATAGTGTTTCTTGGTCCTGGTGGAATCACCGTGTCTGTATTAGAATGTGGTATCTCACCTTGAGTTTGAGCGAGTCGCTGTCGTACGGGCTGGGCACGAAGTCTGTGTGGACCCGGGCTTTGCCGCAGAACTGTCCCTGGTAGGACCCGTCCTCCTCCAGCCTCAGGCTGTCCCTCTGACCAGAACCAGCAGACCCACTGGTCACACCACCTGCACCCACAGACAAACCAGTACGGTGACCTCCTGACCCAGAGATGCTGAAGCTACGTCACATAGACGGTACAGACTGGTACCGACTATAAGGCCACATTAATGTCTTACACTTTCTTCTAAATGTTGGTGCTCCCTATGTCTGTATGTAGGGGAAGTGTGGGCATGGATTGTAGATAAAATAACGGGGATGTGCGTTATGCAGAACATCGTTGTTTTAACAACCTGAAAATGGTAAAGAGACACGCTGATAAAGCACAGTTTAAACTGAAGGAAAACAGCTACACAGCTGAGTTTAAGACATAAGACAGGTGGTACGAGTTGGAGGAAAGACTGGATCAGTGGATCACAGAGCAGAGACTGGATCAGTGGATCACAGAGCAGAGACTGGATCAGTGGATCATAGAGCAGAGACTGGATCAGTGGATCACAGAGCAGAGACTGGATCAGCGGATCACAGAGCAAAGACTGGATCAGTGGATCACAGAGCAGAGACTGGATCAGTGGATCACAGAGCAAAGACTGGATCAGTGGATCATAGAGCAGAGACTGGATCAGTGGATCACAGAGCAGAGACTGGATCAGCGGATCACAGAGCAAAGACTGGATCAGTGGATCACAGAGCAGAGACTGGATCAGTGGATCACAGAGCAGAGACTGGATCAGTGGATCACAGAGCAAAGACTGGATCAGTGGATCACAGAGCAAAGACTGGATCAGTGGATCACAGAGCAAAGACCGGATCAGTGGATCACAGAGCAAAGACTGGGAGAAGCGTTCTGACGGTCACCATTCGACTAAAAGCAGTAAAGCAGCAGAAGAAATGAAAATTGAACATTTCCGTCTTGGTGCTTTCGTTTCGGTGCCATTTCTCCATCCAGACCAGGACTACGGTAGCACAGCAACTTCCAGCGGATTATAACGCATCATTTAGAGGAAAGTGACTCTGATGGTGAAGAAAGTGAAGCTGGCATGTTTGATGGAGATTTAGCTGCTGTTGGAATCAGAAACAGAGGATGAGGACTTTGATGGTTTGATTGATGACATTACCCTGCTGTATTTTTAAATACACACACTTGTGTGCTTGTTTTATCTGTGTGTTTTACCATGTGATGATTAAAAAATGTTAGTACTTTGTAATCAATACTTAAATAAAGCACAACCAAACTCAGTTTAGCTCCCGTTCTATTTGTGTATATATCTATTTCTGTATATAAACCCTATAGTTAGATGCCTTATGTGTGTGTTAAATACAGTAATGACACAGAACTGATGTGTATGTTCTTACTAGAGGAGCTCTGGCCGCTGTAGAGGCTTTCTAAGGAGTTGCTCGTCTTTGCAGAGTTTTTCTCGGCTGGGGGGCAACTTTCTGTCTCTGCTTCTTTGTCCAGCTCATCGCCCTGGAAGGAGGAAAAAAAAAAGATGCACAGTTTTAGTCAAGAGGACGAATAAAGTGCAGCGATAGCCTGGATAACTAAGTGTGACGACTAATGTGACTCAAAGTGAGCTCCCACAGAAGCTGAGACAGCTTCACATAACGGGCGTTGAAGATGACAAAGTGCCTACGAGGTTTTATCTTATCTCGCACGTCAGAGTCAGAAGCTTCTTGAACGAGGTCAGAAACGACGTCCTATCTGCGGATGTGGGTTCGCGAGAGACAGAGATAGCGCGAGTTTTGAGAAAAACAGCAGTGGTTTGCAGTAAGTCGGGCTGAACGTCGGCGGCTCTGGAATTTTACGAGGCGTCTGTCGATCGTGTGTGTGTGTGTGTGTGTGGGACACTCACCATCTCCTCTGAGAACGACTTGGCGTGTTTTTTGCCCATTTTTCTGCGCATGGTCAGTGAAATCGCCTTCATCTTCTTCCCGAGTCCGGCTGATTTGTGCGGGTCCGAGGTCTCACACTCCTCTGTCACCTGTCAGAGACAAGAGTGTTTCAGCATTTTTTTCATCACCTTTGTCTGACATATGTCCCTCCATGCATAAAACATGCAGTATAATTAGTGTACTGCATGTATTTGTGTTCAATAAATATGAAATGCATCACTTCCTGTGCAGAAAAGGTCAAGGCCGACGTCAAATATTATCAACATCAGCACCACTTAATCATGCAGGTGCATTTTTTTTTTTTTTACTGTACTAATAACCTCAAAATTGAAGGAAACTAACTAGCATCAATTATTATTATTAATTTTAGAAGTGGAAGTACTTTATTATTTGTCATATTTACAGCATTGGACTAATACAGCAACTCTATGACTTCTGGTTTATTGTAAAATACACAGTAATCTACTGTAATAATCAGCTACAGAAACATTACTGTTTAACACATTCATAACTGCACAGCAACTGTTCTACAGAGCAATTAAGATAAGATAAGATAAGACTTTATTGATCCCACAACGGGGAAATTTGCTTGTTACTGCAGCGTACAGATAAAGAGAAGAAAATAAAAGCTATAAAAAATAAAAATACACAACACTATGTACAAACTTCGTAGAATTTGTTGATCAGCATACACAGTATGCATTATGGACATAAGAATGGAGAAAAATACTAATAAATAGCAAGAAAAAAGTATGCATAAGCAAAGCATATATACATACATACATACACATACACACATATTTACATATTTGCATATATATATGCACATACACACATGTAAACATACATAGCTAATGCAGACTTAAGGTGCAGGATGTGTGTGTAGAGTAAAGTGACAATTACTGTACAAGTGATTTTCTCTTCAAAATGACCAGGAACTACAAACCATGTCGATGCCGCTCTCCTCCTGCTTGGCCTGTGACGATGAGTGATGCCTGAGGCCCTCGAACCTGCCGAAGCTGGTGGAGCGCTGTGGAGGAAGATCAGGCAAAGACGTGATGAGATGTCGCTGGTGAGTCTCAGTTATACGCAACAAATCCACCAAAACCTGCAGAATCTTTGTCTATTAAGCAAAGCCACAGAGTTCCTGATTTTTATTTTTTCTGCTGACAACTTCAGTTGAAAGCAAACCGCCGTCACATTCAGCACGTTCTGCATATGTATGTAATTATATGATTAATTCCTCATGATGAGACGGTTGTGAAAGGTACAAACTAAAGTCGCTGTCACTCACGTCAGACTGATACTGGTTGTGTAATATGTGGTGACGCTCCAGCAGCAGCAAAAACCACCATTTACATAAACACCAACACAAATAAGAGGCGACATGAAGCGCTCGCTCAGGTACAATATATAATATATATAATCCACCCCCATCCATGCAGCACAACCCCACCCTGTGATTTTTCATAACACTAAACGGCATAATAATCACTCCCAGGCCCACAGCGTCGCACCAACATAATTATATAAAGGATTAATCCCTGGAAATCCTGGTTAAATTTCAGTGAGAGCCCTGCAGGAATTGATTTAATGCGGCGTTGAACATGATAAAAGTTGGAATAATACATGTTTTTGCTCTAATTTTCTATCATCATTCCTACAGAAGCTCCTTCTGTCTGATGAATAAACGGTTTCTCTCCATCTCTCAAAGTTGAAAATTAAAAGCATCTTCTCCCTCTTGGTCTTTGGCTGTCTTCCTACCTTGGGCTTGCTGCTCTTCGGTCTGTCTGACACGTTTGAGGCCGTCCTCTGTAACATCGTGGCTGTTTCTCAGTCTGCTGCTACTTCTCTAGTGCTGGCCCTGACGCTCGAGCGCTTACTGAACCATCGGTGGCTCTGCTGGCGGCTTCATTTCCGTGCGACGCACAGGATGTGAGGCAACCGACAGCGCGTCTCTGGTTGCAGAAAACGCTTTTGAAAGGGGAAAATTACAAGTGCTTGAGTGTGCACTTTGTGAAAAAAAAAAAACAACATCACTTCCAGGAACAAGGGCAGCGTTTGACGTGTATGAGTGTGTTGGTTTTTAATATCATTTAGTAAATAGAGGATTCTAAGGAGGACTATTTCTGTTTGTAAATGCACTTACAAGCTGCTCAAAATAGAGAGAAATCATGTTATAACGTATTTAAAAGATGTTCATCTAGTGTGAATCACTTCCAACAATAATCCTCCTGTTTAATGCTGGTGACAAAAACATTTTTTGGTAAATGATGCTGGGATATTCAATGTGTTCACTTCTTCAGGCGTTTGTTTTTGAGGAAGTGGCGACGTGTGACGGAGGAAGGGATGAAAAGTGGCAGCTTTGTTGTGTTGAAACGCTTTCCGGTTAAACTTTGCTCTCAGTGTAGAAGTGAATATAGTTCACGTCTCGCCTCCTCTAAAAAACTCCTGGTCTCTCTCATAATGGAACTCCCATCCCTACTAAATTAACATCATGGGGGGGGACTTTCGATTGGTCAATAGAAGAGAAAACTGCGTTGCTTAAGCCTTCTGCTCACAATCGGCCTTAAACTCCGAGGCCAATCCACGGATCTGGAAATCCAGATTACTGCCTCTAATCTATTACTTGACATTTGACCCTTCTGCAGAGTTGTTCATTCTGAAGATGATTCTGTGATTCCAAAAGGTAAAATATACCAAAGCAAACAGGTCTTCCACTTACTAGTACTAGTGCTAGTAAGTGGTACTAGTGCTACTACTTACTCTTCTGTACTGAATGCATGCTTGTAGTAAACCTTTCACACTCAGGGTGTAGAGACAGAGACTCTTGATCCTTTACACCTACTCTGGCCACATAAGAGGCTTCAAGTCCGATGAAGTGACTGTGATTCTTTTTTTTTATCTCTAAGAACCAATAACACTATAGATCCATAGGGATCTGGTTGTAATCTTTATACGGGATCATCCTCCTCGTCGTGGACAATTTCCTTCCAGGGTCGTGTTAAGCTAGAACGACGGCTTTGTGTCACGCAGGTCGCACGTGCCGACCGTCAGGGTCGTATACGCGCTGAGGGACGACCAGTGCACACGAAGGCTTTGACCTTCAAGGTTAATCTGCACTGTTGTGCGGCATTAGCACTGAGGGACCTCCATGCTGAGTCAAACAGCAGCTGGTGAAGGGGAGTCAGCCCTTGGCTGGACGTCATACGTTGGATGGACCTGCGAACAAGTCCTTGGGATTGAAACTTCTGATAGAAGAAAGAGGTTCCCTTAATCTCCTAAAACACCATGAGCAGTTCAGGGGCGGCTTATTCACAGAAGTATGTCCATGAAGGTTCTCAGTCATCCAGGTCGTCTTTATCTGGTGGAATCATAGAGAAAAGCAACTGGACGTCGTCATTTGTTGAACACGTTTCACCTTGAAACCTACAGTTCTGGGATTCAGAGCCAGGCAAAACAAGAACTTACTCACCCCGAAACTGGGGAGTGGTCAGTTACAGCAAAGCTACGCTTCAGTTGTAGGTTTCTAAGTGCAAGTAATGCAACAATTCTGATTTCTGATTTGTTTTGCATTGATTGACACTATGCACGATCCAATTGAAGCATAGGGTCAGGAGATAACCATCTTAAAAGCCAATGAGGACTGTCACCAAAAGTTTGACCACCTTTGGTAAATGGACAGCAGTGTGACCCCATAGAAATGTCCCATGATGAGACCATTCAAATCTGATATCCAATAGCTAGGTTTTTTGATGGATATCTGACATGTGACATCTGGGAACCGTGGACATACCATTTTCACAAGGGTTAGAGGTTAAGCAAAGTGCTGCATCCAAATCCAAATAAGACCTCATCTAGAACTTGCTCAGATCTCCCTCATCGACCATCCTAATGTTTGTACAACCATATAGCCATCAAAAAACATATCTCACATTTGGTAGATCCACGTCAGTGATGGATCGCGGCACCCTCGGCGGAACCTGGGATTTGCAGTCCCGCTTCGACTGGTCCTCCTGGACCGCCGCCGCCTGAAGTCGCCCCTCACATTCCTTCCCGTGGGGCGTGGCGATGTCGCGGGGGTACACGCGGTACTCTGTGAGCGGCCGGCGGCAGGTGTGCTGCTGGATGGTCCCCCATAAGGGACCGCCGTCCCCCGGGTTGCTCCAGCGCTGGTTTTGCATGTGGGTGGGTGTCGCTCCACCGGGCAGGCTCGCCATGACGGAGTGGCGGCCTGGAGTCGTGTTCTCCTGAGCTGGGAGGGTCAAGGACTTGCTCAGGCATGGCCTCCTCTCTGACCTGTACGGCACATCCAGGTACTGAGATACCATGGGTGGCCCTGGTGGTCCATTGGGTTGCTCTGGTGGCCCTGGTGGACCTGGTGGACCTGGTAGACTTGGCGGGGGGTGCGCTGAAACAGAAGACAGAAGGAAAGAAAGTCAATGAAAGAAAGGGATATTAAGTAAGAGACTGGTGACATTGACAGTCTGTTTATTTGGAATCAGACTTCTGCTTCTTCAAAGTTGAGTGAGTGGGGACACAATTCAAAGTTCTGCATGTGCTCACCACACGGACTGTCGCAACAACACCACTAATCTACTCGCAGGCACGCAACGTGGGCTGATACCTTTTAGACCAGGCAACCCTGGTCCCGGAGGGCTACTGTGGGTCCAGGTTTTTGTTCCAACCAAGAAGTAACACACTTGATTCTTCTAATAAAGGTCCCTTAGAAAGGACTCTAATGGTTGATATAAGATGCCTGATTATCTTTACTGGGTTACTTTGTTCCAACCAGGCAGTAACACACTAGATTCTACTAATCAACCACTAGAACCCTTGTTAGGGCATTTTATTAGTAGAATCAGGTGTTGCCTACCCTTGACACTTACTTAGACACTCTACACCAGGAGTCGGCAATCTTGGTCCTGGAGGGCTACTGTGGGTCCAGTTTTTGTTCCAACCAGGCAGTAACACACCTGATCCCACTAACCGACCATAGAAGCCCTTGCTAAGGACATTCATTGGTAAAAACAGGTGTTACTGCCTGGTTCGACCAAAAACCTGGACCCACAGTAGCCCTCCAGTACCATGATTGCCCACCCTTGTTTTATACACTTTCTTAGACCAGGGATGGGCAACCCTGGTCCTGGAGGGTCGGTGTGGGTGCAGGTTTTTGTTCCAACCAGGCAGTAACACACCGGATTCTACTAATTAACCACTAGAGTCCTTGCTAAGGACCTTCATTAGTAGAATTATGTGTGTTACTGTTACTGCATTACCCAACCCTGCTCTACACATTTCCTTCATGACATCAGTAACCACGACACGTCGGCTATAAACCGGAACTCCACTTTATTATGGAAACATAGACAAACGAATGTGTTGCAACACGTGTTTGAAAAGCAGAAGTTTCATTCATAATCTATCGAGACGGAGACGTCATGATCTGGGGTTGCTGTGGGAGTCAAAGAGGATCCAGGAAGCCGCCTCACCTGAGGAATTGTGGCTCTTCTTGGATCCGTCCTTCCCGCCCTTCCCGCCCACTTTCTTTCCAGATTTCTGGTTTCTTTTGGCGGCAGCTTTGGGCTCCGTCCCCGCTCCGTTGGAATGGAAGCTCTGTAATCATCCACCATCCATCATCATATATTTAGAGCTTTTTCTGTACTTTACATAGGCTGCATATTGTTGATGTTGCTGGTACAGATGAATAGTGATGATATGATGAATATTCTGTGGTGGTCTCCCTCACCTGGTCTTTGTGGGTCCAGTCTGGGTTCGGCTTCCAGACGTCCTCAGAACCACCAACCTGTGAACACCACCATTATATTTCCAGTTTATTCACAATTACAGAAAATATCTGTGAAACAGGTTTTAGTAGAAGCTCCTCACCTGGAGCGGAGGCGGTTTTTTCTCCTTTTTCTTAGAGCCAGAATGATGAGCTGCTTTCCCTCCTTTGGGTTCTGTTCTGTGCTTCGTTCTGTTCACCTCTAGGAGGCACAAAAAAAAAGGGGTAACACGATATATACTTTTCTTGAGTATTTTCATTTGATGCTACTCCATTCTTTAGTCCTAGTTACATTTCTGATGCAGATTTCACACATTGGAAGAATATAACAGTTAAAATGCATGTGTGGTCTCTCAACATTTTGTCTTAGTGGGGATGGATCAGTGGATCACAGAGCAGAGACTGGATCAGTGGATCACAGAGCAAAGACTGGATCAGTGGATCACAGAGCAGAGACTGGATCAGTGGATCACAGAGCAGAGACTGGATCAATGGATCACAGAGCAGAGACTGGATCAGTGGATCACAGAGCAAAGGCTCGATCAGTGGATCACAGAGCAAAGAACGAGTGGGAGAAGCGTTTCGTTGGTCACCATTCAACTAAAAGCAGTAAAGCAGCAGAAGAAATGAAAATTGAACATTTCCGTCTTGGTGCTTTAGTTTCGGTGCCATTTCTCCATCCAGACCAGGACTACGGTAGCGCAGCAACTTCCAGCGGATTATAACGCATCATTTAGAGGAAAGTGACTCTGATGGTGAAGAAAGTGAAGCTGGCATGTTTGATGGAGATTTAGCTGCTGTTGGAATCAGAAACAGAGGATGAGGACTTTGATGGTTTGATTGATGACATTACCCCGCTCTATTTTTAAATACACACACTTGTGTGCTTGTTTTATCTGTGTGTTTTACCATGATTAAAAAATGTTAGTTCTTTGTAATCAATACTTAAATAAAGCACAACCAAACTCAGTTTAGCTCCCGCTCTATTTGTGTATATATCTATTTCTGTATATAAACCCTATAGTAGAAGGGCACAGATTATAGTTAAAAATATATATTTTTTTACCTTCATTGTGATTGTTGGTGATATTGATTAAGTCTTCTTGGCTCTTGCCAGGCTCCCAGAATGCATTAGTACAGCTGGGGTTATCTGTAGTGGAGGGAGACACATCAGAGGAGATTAGGTTTAAATGAGAGACACTAGTATGATCTCAGCAGCTTAACAGAGGGTGGATTATTTCATTTTTACCTAACTTTACTACCTAAAGATTCACCATAATGCATGAGATGCATCAAGTAGAATTTAAATAGTTTTCTTGCTTTTCGTCACCAGGTACTCACCCAATGCTTCATTATCTGATGCAGATTTAGAAACTTGTGTCCTAAAAATGAAAAGAGAGAAATATAAGAAACTGATGTTTAAAAAATAAGCTCACGGGTTGATCTTTAGAGGCAAAAAAATCACAGAACATGAAAGTAGAAAACTGAATTTAACTAATTATTATTCTTTCTGTGGACTCGAGTGATTTTTCTTTTAAAGTACAGGTGTGGAGCAGGCTGGGGGGTCTGAGCAGGTGGGCCGTGGATCCTCTTAGTCCACCGAGCCCAGAGCTGTAATCTTTCTTCTGCTGGTCAAACAGTCTGCAGGGCCAAAGCTTTTACTACGGCTGTCTCACCCAGGAACAGACGGGATGTATAGCTTGATTTTTATTTTTTCGCTCTTTAAACGCCTCGCGTGGAGCAGACAGATGAGATGAAGAGGAGGAGCAGAGGAAGGAGTTACAGCATTAACCCGGTGGAAATAAACTAGGAGCCTTTCAAGCCATGTTGTTACTCTCTGGGAAAAAGGACTTTCACTGTTTTTTCAACTGTTTCTGCTGCAGTTTAGATAAATCTTCAATTAAGGAAAGAAGAGAAGGCTCTGTTGACTTTGTTGTGTCTTTACTGCTAAATATGAAACAAACAACAAGAATAGCATCATCTAAATTTACCTGAAGGATAAAATCATTGAGTGAGTGTGTGTGTTTGTGTGTGTGTGCGTGTGCATGTGTGTGTGTTTGTGTGTGTGTGCGTGTGTGTTTGTGTGTATGTGTGTTTGTGTGTACATGTGTGTGCATGTGTGTGTGTGTGTGTGTGTGTGTGTGCGTGTGCATGTGCGTGTGTGTTTGTGTGTGTGTGTGCATGTGCGTGTGTGTGTGTGTGTGTGTGTGCATGTGTGTGCATGCATGTGTGTGCATGTGTGTGTGTGTGTGTGTGTGTGTGTGTGCATGTGTGTGTATGTCTGTGTGTGTGTGTGTGTGTGTGTGTGTGTGTGTGTGTGCTCCTGTGAGCTCACCTTCTTTTCTTTTTAGAGTTGTTCCTCTGCATCGGATCCATTTCCTGCAGTAAAACGAATCGTTTTCATCCAGATGTTAGTGTTTAAAAAACTGCACTGACTGAGTGACTGAACTGAATTCACACATTTTTATTATGTTGTATTTTTTTTTTATGGCACGAGTGACATTTAATTTACATGACAACATGACAATCCCCCAGAAAAAGGAAAAAATGTGAATAGCAGCTGTGAACTGGCCCTGGACATCGTTATGCTTCATAATCAGCTTTATTGTAAATGCGCAATCTGGTCACAATTCCTGCGAGTAGTGACCCCCCCCTCCCCGGGCCCACCATCAAATCTGCTCATGTCTGTTCATTCACGTTGCTCTGAGCAGCGTGGGCGTGTCCCGTGCCTCTCACCATAGAGATGGACCTCCCGGAGCCTCGCCACTTCCTGTCGTCGTCCAGCAGGACGGCGGGGCTGCAGGAGCGGCTGCAGGAGCGGCTGGGAACGGGCTGGGGGGGGCCATCGCTGGAGGTCTGCACCGCCTCGTACAGGCTGTCCATAGACCCCTCCTGGTCCCATGTGGAGACACACACACACACACACACACACACACACAGCAGCAGCAGACAGGATTTATGAATGAATTCCATCTACTCATCTACTGGTTGAGATTACATTAAGAATCCAGTCTGCAGGGGGGGGGCATACATGCACTCCTTAAATCTTAATTTCCCAGTAAAAAATTAGAATTTGTCTCTATGATTTGAAACAACAGTGGATGTGCTGCTAAAGCTGCTCCAAAGCTCTTTGTTAAATTTGCTTCGGATGCAGGGAGCAATTGAAATTCCTTCAGAACAGATTTCTGTGTGGATTAAAACCGTGTTTTTTGGCTCGGCTCGGATTCCCTCGAGGAACATATATATCCCGTTTAGTGTTTGTCTACCTCTGTCTGAGAGCAGGCTTTTCCTGGTTGCACCTTCATTCAATTCTATATCCAGGTTCATTAGGATTAGACACGTCACATCACCACATTGAACATAATCAACAACTAGTCAATGTTTACTATAAAAATATATATAATAATAAAATAATAAATTAAATATGCAGTGCATTTAATATCTGATATAAATAGTATAAATCCATTTATTTAAGTCATTACACACATGAAAAACAATCAGTGCAGCCTTCGTTTTACTGCAGGAAGACTTTAAAGTTAATAATCCTGATTATTGCTCAACATCCTCCAACATCTGTCCAGACACAATGTATGTGCATGGCCCACGTGGAGCTGCAGCTGAGAGTGTGTGTGTGTGTGTGTGTGTGCACTGCAAAAACTAAAAACCATATTGTGTTTTTGGTACAATTTAGTCCAACTTTGAGTAGAATTATTTTACTTTACGGATTTGGGTCAATTTACCAGGTTGGCAAATCAGGCGAAAAAAAACCAAAATAAAATAATTCCGCTCATTGTTGGACTAATTGTACCAAACACACACAGATATATTCACCTGGTAATGACTTCAGTTTTTCTCGAGTGTGTGTGTGTGTGTGTGTGCACTGCAAAAACTAGAAAATATATTGTGTTTTTGGTACAGTTTAGTCTAATATTAGGTAGAATTATTTTATTTCACAGATTTGGGTCACTGGTAAATTTGGTAAATTGACCCGAATCAGGCAAAAAACAAAACAAACCTTAAAATGATCTGAATTATCTGCCAGTTAAATAAAATAATTCTACTCAATATTGAACTAATTGAACCAAACACTCACAGATATTTTCACCTGTTAAGATTTCAGTTTCTCTAGTGTGTGTGTGTGTGTGTGTGTGTGCCACAAAATAACACACACACACACACACACACACACACACCCCTGTCATTTCCTGTCATTACACCTCACTTTGCTGATGAATACTTGACTCTGCATTGATCTCCTCATCAATAAATCACGTTGAGTCTATGAATTAGAGAGTTGTTGGTGCATGATTCTACACTTTCAGGCATTTCTCCTGTGCTGTAGACACATCCTTACAAATCAGATGAGTAGAAGATTTAGGATTTGACCTTTGCGTAAAAAGGTGTAACTCAACACCAGAAGAACATCTGTAGCCAGTTAGAGGTTGACACACTTTAGAATAAAACCTTAACTCTACAGCATCCTGTTATTTCCTTTTTTACATTTTTCATGTTAGAATCCCACAGTTTTTCCCTTAGCCTCCTCCACAGCTGCAAACCTGCAGGAATCAGAGTGTGTGTGTGTGTGTCTCACCAGTGAGAAGCAGAACAGGTTCATGCTGGACGTTGGTTCACGTTGGTGGACGTAGGTTCTGGCGTTGGACGTTGGTTCTGGCGTTGGACGTTGGTTCTGGCGTTGGACGTAGGTTCTGTTGCGGTGCCGGCGAGCTGAGTGACGGCCAGCGACTGACACGCAGCTGAGCCTGAGCCGGGTCGCCTGCTGTCTCCTCAGATTAACGGCGCGGTGAAATCCCTCCACTAATCCAATAGATGGACCACCCATCCACGGCCAGAGGGACGCTGTCCTGGCAACAGGCCGCCATTGGTGGATCAGCAGGCTTTGTTTCAACCTGTTTTTGTTGTTTATTGCAGCAACAGCCAATGCTCTTTTGTCACTTAAATTTAAGAAAATTCACTTAATCCTGTGTGTGAAATAATGTTTTATTGGCTCAAACACACACACACTGAAGCCTGAAATGATTGAGTATTTCACCTCAGTTTTTACTTAAATATGACACAAAAGAAAGTCTCCAACTATAAAGTGTATATATATAAAGACAGATTTCCCAGCATGCCCTGCAGGAGCTTTTATATCATAGTCATTTGTTGATGTGATTTTTGGTTTTCACTCCGTTTATTTACACATTCTAACGAAACACAAATCAATTATGGCTTCAGCTTGGCTTTGTGTCCTATTTAAGTAAAAACTGAAGTGAAATACTAATTTTTAAGTGAAAAAATATAGAAATCCCTTGTAGTTGACAGAGATAGGAATCATTAAGTATAGTCAATGCATGAATGTAAAAGCAGGTTAACACCACTATAGCTGGTGAAGTTATAGTAATATTATATGATACTATACAGTTTATACGACTTGTAGTTAATGTAGATTTTCCCTGTAAACATATCTGAATGGTTGTGATCATGTTTAATATGATTTTATTTTTAATATTGGATTTATCCACATTCTTTTTTTTGTGTAAAATTGTGGATCTCAGACATTTATTTAGATAAAAACATCTGAAGAGGCCCTCAATGCATTTAAAAAAAAAAATCACATATTAAAAAGGTTGAGAACTAGTTTAATCGTTGAGAATAAATTTTAAACTAAAAACTAAACGATTGCGTTTGAGTTTTAGAGATACGCACATTGATCAAGGTTTTTGTTGACTGTAATAATTAAAATCTTAAAATTTTCACCTTAAATACACTCACCGCTCTGCTTGTCAAAGTTTACAATATGCTAATAAGCCTCAGACATGTGAATTAAATAAAGTAAATATACAATATAAAAGAGAAGAAATCTGGACTTGAGTTGACTTGATTGGAATTAAAAATAACGAAGTATTTAGATGCTTTACTCAAGTAAAAATACCAAATACCTCAAAGTATAATTAAAAAATAACAAGTAGAAGTCCTCTCATAATTAAATCATACTTAAGGAAAAAGTACAATTATTAATGTTGATGAATGAATATTTTATTTGTTATTTCAGCAGATAAATCACAGAGAAAAAAGAAAAATGCAAAGCCACAATTTGGATTAATGTTTTATTTATTATTTCAAAGTACTTATGCTTCTCTTGTGTAATTCTACTTTAAGAATATTTATATATTTATTATTGTTTTGATGCATATACATGAGTGGTCTAACATTAACATATAGACGTTTCATACTGTATGTCTGCACCAACACGAGCTTCAATAACCCGTAAACTCATGTTTCTTCTAAAGCGTAACCCATGTTTGCAGATTTTACAGATCAGAAACAAACGAGCTGGTTTATTCTCTGGTTCTCACAGCTTCTTCCTGTGTGGGCAACGCGTGTTTCCTGCTGCTCTGAATGTAGAAGAGTTTATGTGGTGTTTCTAGAGAAAATCATACTCTGAACGTTGTTCCATTTATCTTACCGTATTTTCATGACTATAGGTGCACATTAAAGTCTTGAATTTTCTTCAAAATGTGTGGTGCGCCCTATGTGTGTATGTAGGGGAAGTGTGGGCATGGATTGTAGATAAAATAACGGGGATGTGCGTTATGCAGAACATCGTTGTTTTAACAACCTGAAAATGGTAAAGAGACACGCTGATAAAGCACAGTTTAAACTGAAGGAAATCAGCTACACAGCTGAGTTTAAGACATAAGACAGGTGGTACGAGTTGGAGGAAAGACTGGATCAGTGGATCACAGAGCAGAGACTGGATCAGTGGATCACAGAGCAAAGACTGGATCAGTGGATCACAGAGCAAAGACTGGATCAGTGGATCACAGAGCAGAGACTGGATCAGTGGATCACAGAGCAGAGACTGGATCAGTGGATCACAGAGCAGAGACTGGATCAGTGGATCACAGAGCAAAGACTGGATCAGTGGATAACAGAGCAGAGACTGGATCAGTGGATCACAGAGCAAAGACTGGATCAGTGGATCACAGAGCAAAGACTGGGAGAAGCGTTCTGACGGTCACCGTTCACTAAAAGCAGTAAGGTTACGAGAAGAAATGAAAACTGAACATTTCCGTCTTGGTGCTTTCGTTTCGGTGCCATTTCTCCATCCAGACCAGGACTACGGTAGCGCAGCAACTTCCAGTGGATTATAACGCATCATTTAGAGGAAAGTGACTCTGATGGTGAAGAAAGTGAAGCTGGCATGTTTGATGGAGATTTAGCTGCTGTTGGAATCAGAAACAGAGGATGAGGACTTTGATGGTTTGATTGATGACATTACCTCGCACTGTTTTTAAATACACACACTTGTGTGCTTGTTTTATCCGTGTGTTTTACCATGATTAAAAAATGTTAGTACTTTGTAATCAATACTTAAATAAAGCACAACCAAACTCAGTTTAGCTCCTGCTCTATGTGTGTTTATATCTATTTCTGTATATAAACCCTATAGTTAGGTTCCTTATGTGTGTTAAATACTATATAATAAAGTAATGACACAGAACTGAGACTGAGCCTTTTATTACGGTCAATATACAGTACTTTGATTTTGCATGATTTCTAGATATTCACAAGTACAGTATTGATTATCACTGTTGCTCAGTATTGCTTAAATTGAACTTGGGTGGATTGGATTATATTCCACTGTGATTACACAGCGATTAAACGCACCAAATCAAGATTGATTGAACCACTTCACACATCCAGTGTAAAGGTTGTGCTCCAGCACGGTTTTAATCCACCGATCATCCACCTCTGATGTCTGAGCTGCTCCAACGTGGACGTGGGGGGGAACAGATGGAGAGATTAACACGTATGACCTATATTTCCCTGCTGATGTTACGGTGTGATATGCATTTAATAAGTGTGGAGTTGGGGTGGTAGCGTGACTCCGTCCTATTGTCTGGGCAACAAGAAACATGCTGATGGTTGTGAATGGAACACAAATCTCTGTTCCTTTTTTTCATCACTTTTCTTTTGTTTGAATTAAAACTTATTTCCAACATCCAGTTGTGAAACTTGTGTCTCGTGTCATCACTTTTAATGAAGTGATGACACGAGTTTAATAAAATGAAGATCCTGGAAATTTTGGTGACTGACAACATATTTGTTTAATTTAATTACATGCACAGACCTTTATTTTAAAATTTTATTAAAATATTGTGAAAATAAATTACTACTGTGATTTACTACAGTAATACTTCGCTACTGTGATTTACTACAGTAATACTTCATTACTGTGATTTACTACAGTAATACTTCACTACTGTGATTTACTACAGTAATACTTCATTACTGTGATTTACTACAGTAATACTTTACTACTGTGATTTACTACAGTAATACTTCACTACTGTGATTTACTACAGTAATACTTTACTACTGTGATTTACTACAGTAATACTTCATTACAGTAATACTTCACTACTGTGATTTACTACAGTAATACTTCACTACTGTGATTTACTACAGTATAACTTCACTACTGTGATTTACTACAGTAATACTTCACTACTGTGATTTACTACAGTAATACTTCATTACTGTGATTTACTACAGTATAACTTCGCTACTGTGATTTACTACAGTAATACTTCATTACAGTAATACTTCACTACTGTGATTTACTACAGTAATACTTCACTACTGTGATTTACTACAGTAATACTTCACTACTGTGATTTACTACAGTAATACTTCACTACTGTGATTTACTACAGTAATACTTTACTACTGTGATTTACTACAGTAATACGTCATTACAGTAATACTTCACTACTGTGATTTACTACAGTAATACTTCACTACTGTGATTTACTACAGTATAACTTCACTACTGTGATTTACTACAGTAATACTTCACTACTGTGATTTACTACAGTAATACTTCATTACTGTGATTTACTACAGTAATACTTTACTACTGTGATTTACTACAGTAATACTTCACTACTGTGATTTACTACAGTAATACTTTACTACTGTGATTTACTACAGTAATACTTCATTACAGTAATACTTCACTACTGTGATTTACTACAGTAATACTTCACTACTGTGATTTACTACAGTATAACTTCACTACTGTGATTTACTACAGTAATACTTCACTACTGTGATTTACTACAGTAATACTTCATTACTGTGATTTACTACAGTATAACTTCGCTACTGTGATTTACTACAGTAATACTTCATTACAGTAATACTTCACTACTGTGATTTACTACAGTAATACTTCACTACTGTGATTTACTACAGTAATACTTCACTACTGTGATTTACTACAGTAATACTTCACTACTGTGATTTACTACAGTAATACTTTACTACTGTGATTTACTACAGTAATACGTCATTACAGTAATACTTCACTACTGTGATTTACTACAGTAATACTTCACTACTGTGATTTACTACAGTATAACTTCACTACTGTGATTTACTACAGTAATACTTCACTACTGTGATTTACTACAGTAATACTTCACTACTGTGATTTACTACAGTAATACTTCATTACTGTGATTTACTACAGTAATACTTCCCTACTGTGATTTACTACAGTAATACTTCACTACAGTAATACTTCACTACTGTGATTTACTACAGTAATACTTCCCTACTGTGATTTACTACAGTAATACTTCACTACAGTAATACTTCACTACTGTGATTTACTACAGTAATACTTCACTACTGTGATTTACTACAGTAATACTTCACTACTGTGATTTACTACAGTAATACTTCACTACTGTGATTTACTACAGTAATACTTCACTACTGTGATTTACTACAGTAATACTTCACTACTGTGATTTACTACAGTATAACTTCACTACTGTGATTTACTACAGTAATACTTCACTACTGTGATTTACTACAGTAATACTTCTCTACTGTGATTTACTACAGTAATACTTCTCTACTGTGATTTACTACAGTAATACTTCACTACTGTGATTTACTACAGTAATACTTCACTACTGTGATTTACTACAGTAATACTTCACTACTGTGATTTACTACAGTAATACTTCACTACTGTGATTTACTACAGTAATACTTCTCTACTGTGATTTACTACAGTAATACTTCTCTACTGTGATTTACTACAGTAATACTTCACTACAGTAATACTTCACTACTGTGATTTACTACAGTAATACTTCCCTACTGTGATTTACTACAGTAATACTTCACTACAGTAATACTTCACTACTGTGATTTACTACAGTAATACTTCATTACTGTGATTTACTACAGTATAACTTCGCTACTGTGATTTACTACAGTAATACTTCACTACTGTGATTTACTACAGTAATACTTCACTACTGTGATTTACTACAGTAATACTTCACTACTGTGATTTACTACAGTAATACTTCACTACTGTGATTTCTTACAGTAATACTTCTTTACTGTGATTTCTTACAGTAATACTTCTCTTAATTTAATGTTAATGTCAGTTGTTATATTTTATATTTATTTAGCATGGAGGCAGTTTCTACATAGCAATTAAAACAATAGCAAACTGCATAAACCATAATAACAGGAAACATATGTACACAAACATAAAAAACTACAATAAAAAAGAATTATATCAAATTATTTATACATATTCTGGAAAAAGCCACATGTGTTGTAGTTGTGAAACATTTAGACGTTAATATTAATGTTATTTCACTGCTGAGATGAAGAACAAAGTGAAAAAAGTAAGTTAAGAAATACAGTTTAATTTGTAAATCAATAAATTATTTATCTTTTGTTGTTTTAAGAGTAAAATCTGAGACAGAATATGTTGTATCCTGACTTAGACAAAAAATGTCTTAAGTAAAATGTCTATTGTTATATAGGGCATAAAGAGTATGATCCTTTAAGATAAGGATAAAGCAGCATCATTAATAGACATTTAGGTTCAGGCCGTTATTAATAGGGTGACGAACATGCTGAGTAACACGCGTACATGCAGTAGGTTGACGTCGCCGTGTTCTCGCTCATACCTGACGGTTCAGGGCGGAACGTGGCCGGTTGTTTACCTGGAACCCAGTGAATGCCGTCAGGCCAGGTGCACATGCCAGGACGGAATCTCAGGTGTCAAACAAAGAGAAAGCACGGAGACTAAGAGAAAGCCTGAATAGGCATCAACACCTTTTGTGGAGGCTTAATGGAATATCACCATATCAGTGTTGGTTAATTATAGTCCATCCTAGAACCTTAAGGGCTGATGCATTAATTCTTACCCCTCCTGTTTAACTCACTCCTTGTTTTGTTCATATTAAGGTTACACCTGTGGCGTGTTCCTGTCTTTTACTCCGTGCCTTCATATTGAATGAACCTATTTTCCCACACATTCCAATGTGGTGAATGTGTGTTCATTGGCCGTCAATCTTCCTGTTGTTTTACTGGCTTCTCAATTATTTTCTGCCCCCCCCATGGAAGAAGAAAACATCTCTATAAATAGAATCATTTGTCTATAAATTGTTCTAAGTACCTCTGCATAACACCTTGTCCTTATTAATGTATAAGAGAATAAAAAAGAAAGAAATATGGACAACTTACAACAAAGAATAGCTTTGTTAACTAACAGAAAAGATTTAAAGTGCATCTGAAATTAAAAAATAAAATTAAATCCTTAATTAAACCAAAATAAATTTGTCAAACCATATGATACTGAAAAATAAAATTACGTATACTTCATACTCATACTCTGTGCTGTATGCTCCCTGCTCACACTCTGACAATGAGAGCGCCACTGCCCCCTAATGTAGTGGAGGTGCAACTGCACTTTATTCTAGGATGTAAAAAAAATTAAAATAAAAAAAGCATGTTCCCCGAGGTCAAATGTGCCTCACTATTTAAGAAGCACTGGTGTTAAACAATACGGAAATGCTCTAAAAACCGAAAACTTTTCACCTCACCTGCAACAACAACAACAACAAGAAAAAAAAACACAGCAAACAAATGATTGATAACAATTATAAGATTTATTTTTTTTCTCCATTTGACGAGTTAGAAAGAGATGGTTTAATTTCTACACTGCAGCAGCAGTGACAGACAGTGACCCACATAACAGCAGGCAGTGACCCACTAAGTGACATCAGGAAGGGATTAAGCGTGTGTGTGTGTGTGTGTGTGTGTGTGTGTGTGTGAAGCTGTGCTGCCACTGTGTGTTGAGGAGCCAGAAAAAAAAAACAAAAGTGTTGATTTCATTGAAAGCGAATCAGCGACACAAAAAGAATGACCCTAAAACGAACAGAAACATCTTTTCTTTGATTGGTCGACGACGCGGCCCCCGCTGGCCTAGCACAGGTCGTCTTGGCAGCAGGTCGTGAACAGGTCCTCGGCGCAGAACTCCTCACACGTCCGAGAGATCCTGCCGTCTGTTGGGACACGAGAAAAAAGTGCGATGACTGAAGCGCTCGGCTGCCACGTGTGGCTCAACAAACATTACGGCGCGTGAAGGCCTCCCCACCGTCCTCTGTGGTCTTGCAGTACTGGGCCGACGGGGGACAGGTCGCCTCGGTCTTGCAGGTGTCGTCCTCGCCGCCGCTGCAGACGAAGCATCTGAGGGCGAACACTAACGAGAAGGTGAACCAATCAGAATGAAGCTTCAGTCAGTTATACAGTAAATGACTATGTTCTAATAATAATACTTGCTTTTGTAAAATCTCCTAAAAATCCCAACAAAAAGTCGTGTTTTCTCACCTTGAGTGCTGCACAGCAGCAGCAGCAGAGTGAGCAGCAGCAGCTTCATGTTGTCCGTGGTATGTGGACGAACCGCCTGCAACAGGTGCTTTTATACCGCAGAAAAAACAACACACACACACACACACACACACACACACACACACACCAAATACCCAACCTGAGCTGAATCGTGCACTTCCTCGTACGATAAGGAAAAAGATCTCAATTTCGATCAGCGCCACGTCATGGATGTTAACAGGTTCGCCCGGATTTTCTGCACGTCTGACCAATGAGGCGACATCACGGTTCCTCAGACTGATATCTACACAGCGCTGCAATCATACTGGTTAATTACACGCTTTATTTTACAAAATGATGATCTTTAAAAGCAGCTTAGAAACACTGCCCTTCTGGGTGATTGAATCGTATCAAAAGTCTCCTGATTGTGGTAATTAACCTTCTGTTTAGATAATAATAGGGATTGATAGATATACACACACACACACACACACACACACACACACACACACACATACATATATATATATATATATATATATATATATATATATATATATATATATATATGTACTAACTGGAAGTTGTTCTTACAGTAAAACTACTGTCTTTCGTTAAATTAAAACTTTTTACTACAGGAATTTACTACAGTAATACTTCATTACTGTGATTTATTACAGTAATACTTCTCTACTGTGATTTACTACAGTAATACTTCTCTACTGTGATTTACTACAGTAATACTTCTCTACTGTGATTTATTACAGTAATACTTCTCTACTGTGATTTACTACAGTAATACTTCACTACTGTGATTTACTACAGTAATACTTCATTGCTGTGATTTACTACAGTAATACTTCTCTACTGTGATTTACTACAGTAATACTTCATTTCTGTGATTTACTACAGTAATACTTCTCTACTGTGATTTATTACAGTAATACTTCTCTACTGTGATTTACTACAGTAATACTTCACTACTGTGATTTATTACAGTAATACTTCTCTACTGTGATTTATTACAGTAATACTTCTCTACTGTGATTTACTACAGTAATACTTCACTACTGTGATTTACTACAGTAATACTTCATTTCTGTGATTTACTACAGTAATACTTCTCTACTGTGATTTATTACAGTAATACTTCTCTACTGTGATTTACTACAGTAATACTTCACTACTGTGATTTATTACAGTAATACTTCTCTACTGTGATTTATTACAGTAATACTTCTCTACTGTGATTTACTACAGTAATACTTCACTACTGTGATTTACTACAGTAATACTTCACTACTGTGATTTACTACAGTAATACTTCACTACTGTGATTTATTACAGTAATACTTCACTACTGTGATTTACTACAGTAATACTTCATTTCTGTGATTTACTACAGTAATACTTCTCTACTGTGATTTATTACAGTAATACTTCTCTACTGTGATTTACTACAGTAATACTTCACTACTGTGATTTATTACAGTAATACTTCACTACTGTGATTTACTACAGTAATACTTCACTGTGATTTACTACAGTAATACTTCACTGTGATTTACTACAGTAATACTTCACTACTGTGATTTACTACAGTAATACTTCATTTCTGTGATTTACTACAGTAATACTTCATTACTGTGATTTATTACAGTAATACTTCTCTACTGTGATTTACTACAGTAATACTTCTCTACTGTGATTTACTACAGTAATACTTCATTTCTGTGATTTACTACAGTAATACTTCTCTACTGTGATTTACTACAGTAATACTTCACTACTGTGATTTATTACAGTAATACTTCTCTACTGTGATTTACTACAGTAATACTTCACTACTGTGATTTACCACAGTAATACTCTTTATTACTTTATTATTTTATTTATATTTATTTAGCATTTTGGCAGTTTTACATAACAATTACAACAATAGAAAACAGCATAAACCATAATAACAGGAAACATATCTACACAAACATAAAAAAACTACGATAAAAAGAAGTAAATCATATATTCTACTCATGTGATCAAGTGTGTTTGTAGAAATACAATTTAATTTATAAATCAATAAATTATTTATCTCATATAATGAACTAACAATTGAATAGTTGTTTTAAAAGTAAAAACAGAGAGAGAGAAAATAATCCTTAAATCTGCTAAAATCATAATTTGTAATGCAAATAAATAGCATTTATTGATTTGATAAACAATACAGCTCATTTTATTGTTGTTTTTATCTACATCTCTGGTATTCAACAAGCATTTATAACATAACGTGTCCTTCAGTGACATCTATGGGCAACAACATGGAAGTGGAGGATTATCTAGTTTATGCAGAAACTGTGAGTTTTAGTTTGGAAATCATAAGTTAATGATTATTTTTTTGTTTTTATTCCCTTTAAGCTGCCTTCAGGTCCCCCCCAGTTTTTATTTCTGTTGAATTCATCAAACTAAGGCTCAACAAGGAGCAGCAAAGTAGAAGGTCTGTGGATTTTTTTATTTACTGGTAAACTGTTTAAGCATTTATTTAGTTATTTTAGGGAAAAAAAGACAATTAAAGTTGAATCAGCTTAAAGATAGTTACATTAGGGGGCAGGGTGTAAGCAGGGAGCATACAGCACAGAGTATGAGTATGAAGTGGAGACACCAAGTGTAGCAGACCCTCAAGGTAACTGAGCCTCGTAAAAAACAAATTGTGGGTAATTAGATAGATCACTAACACTGAAGGTATTTCTTACGTAACTAGAAACTAGAAACCAGAGTTTATCTCAGCACAACTTTCAACAATCATACTGAATATCATGAAATTTATATAAAACACCTCCTTAAAGTCATTGAGACGCTGTATTCATATTTGTGCTAAAATTTGGTGAAAACCGTTTTGTATAAATAAGACCCGTAGAGTTTTCACGACACTGTGTTTTCCAACTAAACCCTGTAATCCGCCATTAATGTATTAGTCACAATTTTTTGCTAAATGTAGTATAATCAAAATATTTTATCTCTGATTAGACAGAAAAAACTACAAAACCAGTGAAGTAAAACATGGTTAAATAAATATTCTAACTACTGTATTGATCCTTCCAGGGTAAAAACCCAGCTAAAACTCCCAATAAACAGACCTTAACATGTAGCTGCAGCTGTCATACCTGTCACACTAACAAATACGTCATAAAACACAGAGCAACAGCCAGGAGCATGGAGGAAGGCAGCACCACAGCTATGAGCATTAACACAATGTGATGGAGAAGTCAGTACTGACCCAGACTGAACCTTAAGGACTACAGTCCTGCTTTTATTTTACCAATAAACACAATTTAAGCAGCAGGTTTTCCTTTTTCAGGTTTTTATTAATTGTAGTAAGTGTTTATTGATCAGCTCCATTGATTGTCTAGTTACCTTAGCTGGTACAACACCTGGATAACACCTTCTTCCATTTGATAAGAGAGAGAACCTGATGTGATGGCAGAAGCTAGCAGCTAAAATTAATAAAATAAAACTAAATGATCTGTGTATTTCTAGCACATTCCAAACATTGAATCCTGATCCAGATGTTTCTGTTGAATTTTTCATGAACACAAACCAATCCCTTTAACTACATAGTGTTGGTGTGGCAGCAAATCTCAGTAATGAACTTGCAAATTAAATTTTTAACTTAATAACTAGACACCACTTAAGGTGAAAAATGCAATATTAATATGTTAAAATATCAAAATTTTCCAAACCTATGATGCATCATCTGCATCACTTTGTCCATAGGAAGCTGTTTCATGATATCTACAAAACACTAAATCTAGACCATGACGTTGTGATGGAGAATTAAAGGACCGATTGAGAAAAAAAAAAACTGTCTTCAGACGCCTCCACCCGATCACATACACCCACCGCGGGGGGCAGGAGGACTCTGGGGGCAGCAGGTCGGGACGAATCCGTCGTCCTCGTCGTCGTCCTCGGTCGTGACCTTCGTATCGCTGCGGGAGAGAGAGAGAAAAGTTTGATTTTTGCTAATAAGCTGTGTGTCATGATAGAAAAAAATTAATTCTACATTGCAAGTCCAATAAAAGCTTAAAAAGACAAAACAATTCTAATAAATGAGATATACTGTAAGTCAGTGGGTACCAAACTTTATTGATAGCCCCCCTTTTGTACACAACAAGATTATTAATATTAATATTGGACATATATGTGCTAAACATCCCATCTCTGTCATAATATATTTAAATATAAATAGCTAGCAGAGACATTTGCTCTGCAAAAATGAAAACTTAAATAAAAATAAAATTAATAATAAATCCACCCCAGTATATTTGTTCCATTTATTCCACATGTTCCATTGATACTGAATAGAAGTATTAATCAGCTAATTACAACATTTATCTCACAATGGAATAAATAAGAGGGTTCAGGATTTCACTTTGATTTATTCCTAAAAAACTAAGACAGAATAGATACTCATTATTTTTAAGTATTAGGTATCAATTAGGGAAACCTGGAAATTTCGAGTAGGTTATTTTGCATTTTAATCCAATTATTTTATTGAAAAAACCATCTATTAATTCATGAGCTGCATTCATGAGCGTTATTACGTACATGAGAAAATAGGAAACTCCATTCATACCTGGGCCCTTCAAACTTCCTCTCTCGATAAGCGGTTCCTTTCTTCATTAGGTAGAGAAGAACCATGTCACAGAAGAAGGCTCCCTGTTTAAAAGAAAATGTGTTTGGGTGTGTAACTCTGACAAATTCCAAAGTAAAGTTCTGAAAATCAAATTAAAGAACTCACAGCTCCCATCAGAGCCAGTCCTGAACCTATGTTGATGGCCGTTGGGACGATGCTGAACTTCCCGGCCTGCAGGAATATTATATTAAATACGCCATCTTTTCATCTAATAATGTGATTTTGAAGTGATAAAACTTCATCTTTTTTAATCAACAACCTATAAAAATGGACTGTCTGTACCTTTCCGTGCACCATGATGTTAAACCTGACACCATAGACTTTGAATAGAGACCGATAGCTCTCACCAGCAGCATCTTTATAATACCGGCTGTGTCTGTCCAATTGGAAAAAAAAAAAGGATTTTTACATTTCAATACAGATTCGCTTCAGTGACGTGAAATAAATGTACAATTCTGCAGTAAACGGACCTGAAGTTGAATCCCACTGCGATGGACCTGTTGGAGGAACTGACGTCCAGGCGTGTGAAGCGGTACCGTGGACGGCAGCTGGAGTCGCTCTTGTCAAGGTCACAGTCCCATTGGATCATCACGCCGATGGAGCCGCCCTGGAAATCAGAAAATAACGATCATTAAAATATATATATATATATATACACCGTATTTTCACGACTATAGGTGCACATTAAAGTCTTATATTTTCTTCAAAATGTGCGATGTGCCCTATGTATGTATGTAGGGAGAGTTTAAGACATAACAGTTCGTAACACATATGGTATGAATTGGAGGAAAGACTGAACCAGTGGATCACAGAGCAAAGGATGGATCAGTGGATCACAGAGCAGAGACTGGATCAGTGGATCACCGAGCAGAGACTGGATCAGTGGATCACTGAGCAAAGACTTGGAGAAGCGTTCTGACGGTCACCATTCGACTAAAAGCAGTAAAGCAGCAGAAGAAATGAAAATTGCACATTTCCATCTTGGGTTTTTGTTTCGGTGCCATTTCTCCATCCAGACCAGGACTACGGTAGCGCAGCAACTTACAGCGGATTATAACGCATCATTTAAAGGAAAGTGACTCTGATGGTAAAGAAAGTGAAGCTGGCATGTTTGATGGAGATTTAGTTGCTGTTGGAATCAGAAACAGAGGATGAGGACTTTGATGGTTTGATTGATGACATCACCCCGCTATATTTTTAAATACACACACTGTATGCTTGTTTTATCCGTGTGTTTTACCATGCGTGTGATGATTAAAACATGTTAGTACTTTGTAATCAATACTTAAATAATCTTGGGAAATTATCCTTATTATGTTCTATGTTTCACTGGTAATTATAAGTAAGTTATGTGTCACAGCATTAAGATCTGTTCTCCCTATTTTTCAGTGATTGCTATGTAGATGTGATCGTCTTTTATATAATCCGTGAGGACTAATTTTTTAAAGAATACACACAAACGCGGCGACGTCCCTGAAGCTGTATCCCGCTCGTCTGGTGATGTCTCCCAGGCTGAAGATGGGGCAGTATGGGTTCAGCTCCTCGTCGTATCGGCATTTCTTTAGATAGGAATCATCTGTTGTTTCCAGAACGTTGGACCTCAGATTTAGGAAAAGCACAGCAAATGCATGTTATGACTAGTTATCTTTCTATGTGGGTATTTGCCTATGTGTTTTTCTCACACACACACACACACACACTTTGAAAATTTAAATTTAGGAAACTGTATGAAATTCTTGATGTAGATGGTAAAGTTTTCAGCGTTCTTCAGGAGAGGCTCTCTGTAACAAAGAAAACGACAATTTTAATTCATTGATGTGCAGACTCAAAATAAAACAATAACAATTACATTTTCACCATTTTGCTCTTGTTATAGAATCTTACTACACATTACACAATGACATCAAGCCAATATATTTCCACCTGAGTCCTTTATTCAGAGTATTCCACAGCTTCACTTGCTCCTTACCGAGGTTTGAACGTTCTTTCAATGGGACACCAGGCGAAGATCTCACAGGTACCCGTGGAGTTTTCGTCTTTTCTCAAACATCGCCCGCTCATGATTCCTTTAGGAAAAATGAGGAGAATAAATCTTCTGTCATGCAGCTCAACAACCGTGAAGCGGCACTACCTACCTGGATTTCAATACATTTGGGAAAAAAAAAATCTCCAAATATTTTTGAAATACCATGACCAGCCACCACCATCTTTCCTTCTTCACAGTCCCCGTCATGTTGGCAGTGTCCGTCCAGCACTTTAGGACTCTAGGGATAAAAAAACAAACAAACATACCTGGTCAAGAAGCACCTTAACCATAACTAACTATACTAGTCACAAAGCCCCAAGATGGAGGAGAACAATGCTATCTTCAAGGATGTCCACTGTACCAGGATGGAGCTACAGACAAAGGCCCAGAAACAGTTGGAGGACACATGCACAGACATCACAGCATGGCAAACATCATGATTGTATCCTGTATCTGGATTAGGAAGTGTCCAAAATGAGAGAGGATGCATTGATGTTGGACATGGGAGACAGCCTAAACACATGCTTGAACCTCCAAGAAAGAGTGAATATATTTTGAGGCTACGCTGGAGGGATTCTGGTGAACCCAAATAATAGCCTGCCGTCAAATGGAGAAGAAACAACTCTAGTTCTACAACATAGTTCCTGCAGGACTCCTCAACAGAGTTCAGCCAAAGTCCACAAAGCACATGTAGACTAGTTGGATGCACCCCTTATGATTGCACTATTAGAACTTGACCTTCCCAGGGCGGCTGAGGAGTGGGATACCCCTGAGGTTGTAGCCCCCCTTCTTGAAGAGAGAAAACCACCAGTCTCCATGGCAGAGGTACAACCCCCTATAATATAACGTCAAAAGCCTTGAGGAACTCAGGGAAGATCTCATTCATTGCCCCCCGGGGCTTTGCCAGCTTTGTGACTACCTCAGCAATCTCAGATCCAAAGAGAGGCCAGCCCACCACTGAGTCCCCAGACCAGAGATGGGCATTCCTGGTCCTGGAGGGCTACTGTGGGTCCAGATTTTTGTTCCTACCAAGCAGTAACACACCTGATTCTACTAATCAACCACTAGAGTCCTTGCTAAGGACCTTCATTAGCTTGGTAGGAACAAAAACCTGGACCCACACCAGCCCTCCAGGACCAGCGACCACCCTTTGCCCTAGACGAGGGGTGGGCAATTCCGGTCATGGAGGGCCGGTGTGGCTGCAGGTTTTTTTTCCAACCAGGCAGTAACACACCTGATTCTACTAATTACTACTACTCTGCACCTTCCTTAGTAGAATCAGGTGTGTTACTGCTTGGTTGGAACAAGAACCTGGACCCACACCGGCCCTCCAGGACCAGGTTTACCCATCCTTCGCCCCAGACTCTGGAAGCCCCGACCTCAGTGGAAGATCTTCTGGTGGGACTGAAAGGTCAAGTTCAGCAGACCACCACTGAACATAGTGTTGATAATCCATGCTTTCCCCTTCCTGAGCCACCAGATGGTGGTCCAGAATCTCCTTTAAAGCTGCTTTGGAAGTGGTTCTCACCAAACTCCTCCCTTGTAGTCTTACGGGCCATTGTTTAACACAGGGTGTTTATCCTCTGCTTGACGGGCCGTGTTAAATAAGCAGTGTTTATGGCTTTGTAGTACTGCTTTGCTATTTTTCTTCTGCCATGAAAGCAATAACCGAGAGGCTGAGTTTACATACCAGGGACTGGTATTAAATACCCAGAGACCTGAGAAACTATCAACACACTCATCGACAGACCAAGGGGGGGGGTCGTAAATGTTCTTAAAAGTTTAAAGTCTTCTGTTATGACGAAGTGCTGGGAAGGAAACACAGATCAGTGGGAGCCATTTCTCTTATTGGAAAAGTCACCAGGAGTTTCTGACTTACAGTAACTGCAATGTCTCAGGCTTCCTTTGCTCAAAACAAATCCTGCATGCTAATTATACAACATATACTATATACTCATTTTATTTAGTAAATTGTATAGTGCAATATTATTAAAACTGCAAAATTTACAAGGCCAATGGCAGTTAATCTTCATCAATAAAACTGCCTATTAATGTTTAAGCATCTTCATAAGTGCAAATGATGTCTTTAGAAGTGCACTTTTGGTTCCAGAAAACCACCAACTGCAACGTGTTATAATTATAAATAACTAATGAATAACACATTCTGCAGCTGTGAGTACTGTACCGCCGCTACCGCTCATAACCATTTATGGACAGAGTCAACATGGAGACAATCAGACACGTTTTTTCAGCTTTCCTTACACTCATCTGCAGCAGAGATTATCACCAGCTCTTCCCACACTCACATGTACTGTACCTCTGGATCACGGATGGTTGGAATAGTTTCCAGGACGTCAAACGGCAGATTAAAACAAGCAACTTTACAATAAACAGTCTTGGACACCTTGACACTACTTTGCAGAGAGGACACAGTGTCTAACAGCAGATAACGTCCTCTGGCTTCAGTTACGTCCAACAGGGTAAAACACTCATGATTATGATCACAAGAACAGTGAGTTGTAGAAGCATTAGTGGCACTCATGGAACATGATATGGATTTCTACCATCTAAAGTAGCCATGAAATAAAACAACATAACAAATAATGTTTGCCAGAGATAATAATGTTGACTCATATTTAACTGTTACACATACTGTATATCTGTGAAGCCTTTTTTGGATTGTTATAACTGATTTAGATGTAGATTTAGATGAAAATATAATTTAACAGCTAGAAAAAATGTCATCAAAACTACATAATATGCTCACAACAAACACATTTTACGTTTGTTTTTTAGTCTAAGATTGTGTGTGAAAGCAGCTTTTCCTGATCAAACCTTACCTCAGCACAGTGTCCCAGCTTCTGGTTTGGGGTCTCTACGAAATTTGTTACCACAAACAGAACGGCTTCACCCTAAATGACGAGAAAGCAACATTGTGAGACAATTATCAAAGACACGCTATCACTCGGACCATTCATGCTTAAATTAATAAAGGAATTATATTGACTAAACATTAAATTAACTATTTAGTGAATGTAACCTTCCCTTCTTAGTTATGTCTCTTTAAGGCAGTGGTTCCCAAATAGTGGAGAACGTTGCTAGAATAAAGTGCAATTGCACCTCCACTACATTAGGGGGCAGCAGAGTGTTCACAGGGAGCATACAGCACAGAGTATGAGTATGAAGTGTAGACACCAAGTGACACCATGAAAACATATTTAACAGGGATGAGAAGACAGGCGGAGAGAGACGGAGATAAAGAGACAAACGAAAGTCTCCCAAAGCTAAGACGAGGAAATATGACGAAGCGTCTGTAGCGCTTGGTTCACTGTGAAAGACCGGTGTGTTACTGAGTCTGAAATGTTGGAGACAAAGACATTAAAGACATTACACCACAATCACTGATAAGACCATTTATGTAGTTTTATTTTTCAGTATCATATGGTTTGACATGGTCAGTCAGAAAATGTTTAATTAAGGATTTAATGTTATTTTGTGATTTCAGATGCACTTTAATCTTTATAACAATTTATAGACAAATGATTCTATTTATAGTCGCACAGAGCCGTGAGATGTTTTCTTCTTCCATGGGGGGGACAGAAAATAATTAAGAAGCACTGCTTTAAGTTAAGAAGAGGTAGAAGTTCTACCCATGTGTTTTTTTATTTTACCTGTGGTGGGATGACGTAGTCCTCCGGCCCCCACACCAGCAGACCAGACTCTGAGGTGTTTGTCACTGCGACTCCTTTCAGTTTAGTTATGACCGAGCTCTGGACGGCCTCGTCCGTCTCCTGGTAACCTTTCTTATGTACGAAAACCCACCTGTGGTCGTATATAGAGTATGTGTAAACAGCTGGACACTGCAGTGTGCCACAATGAGGATATTTATTCTACTAAAAACAATGATGCTACTGTTGTTGTAGGGCTAAATTGTGTAGTAGCTTATTGTAATAACAGCACACCACACTCCTGTGTCTTCTCTGCATACTTGTCCTGTACGATGCATACATGCATGCGTCTTTTGTTTGACTCGTGCTGCAGAAATGTGTGAAAATATGCTGCTTATTTCCATCCTAAATTAGGCCAAATAGCTGAAGACTCTGCTGCCACAAAAGCACTAAACATTAGAAAAAACATTCACATGACAAAAATGTAAGTTTAAGGTGCATATTTTTTAATGTAAATTATAGGTTAGTATCAGTTACTACTGCCTGTCCTTTTAAGGTTGTAAAAGTATATATGTATATATATAATATATGTAGATATCAGCTATACTATGATGATGTTCTATATATAAGCCACTAATTTCTTTATTATTATTTATTTATTTGTTGAATTTAAATGTATTTTCTTTTTCCTGACTGTACAATTATTACTTACATTAATACAATACAATTATATTCATCATAATCTCCCAACAAACAGTCTTTACACTATTATTATAATACAACATAAAAAATTAACGTGACAGTTGTCGATATAAAAAAAATAAAATTAAACATTAAATCATGTAGTTTAAGGTGCTCAGTCTATATATTTTTTAATGTAAATTATAGGTTAGTATCAGTTACTACTTGTATAGCCCAATAACTTTAAATGTGTGTATTAATACAATAATGTGTTTATATATATTTATATATATATATATATATATATATATATAAATATATATATATATATATATATATATATATATATATATATCCCAGCAAACAGTCTACAGTGTTATTCTAATACGCTATAAATGACAATTTGCAGCTACATACAGAACCAGGCAGTAATTCACTTACCCTATAATGTAACCGAGCAGCGACAACTGAAAAACTCTGTACAAAACCCCGACTCTCCTATTTTTGGCGACGATGTATTTGGCCGTTTTGTAGTGGAAAAGGGAGGAGAGGTTCCCGGCCATCCCGTCTCCCACACGGCGAGGAGCGGCCACAGCCTGCAGCCGTCCGTGAAAACACGCAGCTCAGCTCTGCCTGCAGGCTGCAGTTCCTCAGGCTCAGGGTAGGAGGTGTTAGGAGGAAGCAGCTCAGTTAGGTCCAGTGGGAAACAGATGTCATGCATCCATAATCTATACCAGCACAGGGGTCACAGGGGTCACAGGGGTCGGCAGGATGCACCCAGACAGGGGCGTCGGCCTATCATGAGGCACAGGTTAATTGAAGGTCCCCAATTAACCTCAGCATTTCCACTTCTTTCCGCTGCTCGTTTGTTGCTTTATGCAAAATGAAACGTGCCAGACGACACAGAGGAAACAGCACAGACCACAGTCACGTCGTGCTGGTGTTCAACCAAACATTGCACCAGATGTTTGTCCCACTATGTCACACATTAGTTATTTTAAGCCAAACTATGATCTTTCGTTAACTGTAGTCACTTTTCCTCCACTCGTCACTTTTCTCTACACACACACACTCTGCACCTTAAGTCTGCATTAGCTATATATGTGTACATATGTGTATGTGCGTATATATATGCAAATATGTAAATATGTGTGTACGTGCATGTATGTATGTATATATGCTTTGCTTATGCATACTTTTTTCTTGCTATTTATTAGTATTTTTTCTCCATTCTATGTCCATAATGCATACTGTGTATGCAGATCAACAAATTCTACGAATTTTGTGCATAGTGTTGTGTATTTTTATTTTTTATTTTTTATAGTTTTTATCTTCTTTAGCTTTTATTTTCTTTTCTCTTTCTTTACTTATTTTATCTTATCTTCTTATCTTATCTCTTTAACCAAGTGTGCATAAATGTGCAAAAAAAAAGTATGACTTTTCAGAGTGCTATATTATAAACATTAAGGTAATGCTAAGATTTCTAACATGGTTAGTACAGACATGACGTTCTATCATAATACTATCAGGAGGAGGAATATTTATATCATATCATATTATTTATATTATATTTATATTTATTCAGAAGTCCTTTTTAAGTTGTGGTGGACATTTATATAACTATTATACTATTTTCTTTTCCACGTGGCTCATACTTTTATTATATACTTATATTACCTATTTTACCTTCACTATAACACTGTACCAGCTGTTATTGTGACTTCTGTGGTTGTGAGATGTGTTAAAACTGTTTTCTTTCCCTCTGTTCAGGACTTATTCTTCCAGATATACGTTATGCTCCGTGCTCTTCCATCATTCGTGTGTGGAAAAGTGTGAAAAGTGTATTTATTCAGGTAGAAATATCAGTATTTACTGTGAATAAATCATGCGAATCATGACCCCCAATCATTTGTGATGGCTGTGAAAGCACAGTGTGACGTGAAACCGGCATTTCCTGCTTCACACTCGACATTGAACTGTGGTGGTCGTGTTTTTTTTTCAGCAGGTTTAACATACAGCGACGTCTTTTCTCTGCTCAGACGTGACGATGACTGAGAGGTGGATTTACCCTCTGGCCCTCTGCTTCATGTGTGTGTCTTCAAGTGGTAAGTCCTGTTTTATTTCTATTTTTACAGGGTTTTATATTTTATTCTGTCATTTGTTTAAATACAAGAAGGTGGCAGGTTTAAACCTGTGGAGTTTTCATGTTCCCTCCACCTTTCACCTGTAATGCGCTGTGATTGGCTCCAGACGACCCCACTATGAATCTGAGACAGACCATCAGGTCATACTTATAGACTTTTCTGTTTTCCACTTATAATTTAATTATTCCATTCATTCTCGGCCCTGATGGTGAACTTTAAATACGTGAAGCGTTCTCACACGCTGTGTACGGTTCTGAATGTCCACTAATCCTGCTGGTGCTGAACAGCTGTAATAGCTTAATGCAGGATAATATGGAGACATTGGAAAACACAAGTAGCTGTGTGAGTGGCTGAGTGGTTTAATGAGAGGCTGTGCTACAGAATCACTTTCCTATTTCTCTTTTCTATAATAATCTGACATTCAGTGAGGTACAAATGCATAAATTCATTATCCATTCACTCTGTATATATAGTGTAAAACTTTGCTAGTTGATATCTGCCTGTGGTCCTCTTCACTTGTGGGGAATTTATCCAAATCTGCTGTTTGTATGTACCGTATTTTCATGACTATAGGTGCACATTAAAGTCTTATATTTTCTTCAAAATGTTGGTGCTCCCTATGTATGTATGTAGGGGAAGTGTGGGCATGGATTGTAGATAAAATAACGGGGATGTGCGTTATGCAGAACATCGTTGTTTTAACAACCTGAAAATGGTAAAGAGACACGCTGATAAAGCACAGTTTAAACTGAAGGAAATCAGCTACACAGCTGAGTTTAAGACATAAGACAGGTGGTACGAGTTGGAGGAAAGACTGGATCAGTGGATCACAGAGCAGAGACTGGATCAGTGGATCACAGAGCAGAGACTGGATCAGTGGATCACAGAGCACAGACTGGATCAGTGGATCACAGAGCAGAGACTGGATCAGTGGATCACAGAGCAGAGACTGGATCAGTGGATCACAGAGCAAAGACTGGATCAGTGGATCACAGAGCAAAGAACGAGTGGGAGAAGCGTTCCTATGGTCACCATTCGAGTAAAAGCAGTAAAGCAGCAGAAGAAATGAAAATTGAACATTTCCATCTTGGTGCTTTCATTTTGGTGCCATTTCTCCATCCAGACCAGGACTACGGTAGCGCAGCAACTTCCAGCGGATTATAACGCATCATTTAGAGGAAAGTGACTCTGATGGTGAAGAAAGTGAAGCTGGCATGTTTGATGGAGATTTAGCTGCTGTTGGAATCAGAAACAGAGGATGAGGACTTTGATGGTTTGATTGATGACATTACCCCGCTCTATGTTTAAATACACACACTTGTGTGCTTGTTTTATCCGTGTGTTTTACCATGATGATTAAAAAATGTTAGTACTTTGTAATCAATACTTAAATAAAACACAACAAAACTCAGTTTACCTCCCGCTCTATTTGTGTATATATCTATTTCTGTATATAAACCCTATAGTAGTATAATACGGTAGTTGTGAAAAATCAATAAAAAGTGAATTATAAAAAAAAAAAAACGCATGAAGCGAGTGACCTGAACCTCACATATGCTTGTATTTCACTCTTCCTCCCCTTCAGGAGAGCACTTCGACGGGAACTGTGAGACGCAGCAGCCTCGTGGTGCTTGGCTCGGCTCCACGGCCTGCCTCCCATGCTCCCTGGGAGGCAGCGACCACTGGGTGTCATGGGTCCAGGATGCCGGGGAGGCTCTGGTCCTGCTCAGCCCGGAAGGCCGCGTTAAGTTCCTGGACCCCAGGCATGGCCGGCTGAAGGCTTTCCCCAACCAGGGCTCTAAGGGGAACTACTCCATCTGCATTGAGAAGCTCCAGGACTCTGACCTGGGATCTTATCGCTGCGAGCAGGGACATGAATGTCTGCAGGTGGAATTGGTTGCTGCAGGTAGGAGGGTGTGAAAGCTGCAGTCCACACACACACACCCACACATATACATGTAGTTTCTTCCTTTCCATGGTCACAAGCCTCGGGTGGCAAAACCCGTGGGAGGTGAGAAGCGAAAGAGTTCGATTTCCTGTGAAGTGCATTTTCATTTACCACACAGGTCTGAGCGACACGGAGCTGCTGCTTCTCGTCTGTGCGGGCATCGGTGTCCTCATCCTGCTGAGTGTGTGGTGCTTCTGTTGCATGAAGTGCATGTGTGAGTATTCACACACACACACACACACACACACACACACACACACACACACACACACACACTGATAGGTGTTTTTACATGTCCTCTACTCGACTGTGTTTCAGCTCTGTGCAGCAGCAGAACAAACGACCATGAGAACAATCCTGTTGGTGCAGGTCCAGAGGGTAAAAGTTCATTTATCTACCACCTCAATGGACTCAGAGATGTTTAAAGAGTTAATCAAATTACACAAAGTTCTCTTTTCATGCGTGTGACCTATTGAATGTTTATTATTATTGTGCATTTAATATTTATTCGTACATTGTCCAGCATCAGTCGAGCCAGAGTTACAGTAGTTTCATCATTTGTGTTTGAGCTGAATGTAAATCTGTGTTTGTCCTGTTGCATGCTGCATTTCTGGGATCATTGTTCCATTCTGTGCATTAAAACATATATTGCATGTCTGTCCGTCTTGGAAGAGAAGGATGTAAGCTGTAAGTAAAACTAACAACATGGCGCTGTAGCTTTATATTTAACATAAAACATAAAACTTGCATCATTTATTTTAAGTAAATTAGCTTTTAAATGTGATTTTTTTAGTTAAAATTGTTTTTATTTATTGTTCCAATGTGCAGGTGCCAGTGCTCCAACCCTGGTAGTAGATGGAGGGCCAGAAGACCAAGGTTTAAACACACACACACACACACACACACACACACACACACACACACACACACCTACTGTAGTCATACATGTGATTCTAACTTGTTTTATCATCAGCTCCTTCAATGCAATGTGTGTCTTTCTTCCGCAGGTGCAGTCAATCCTGTTTACGGTGTGTCTCTCTGCAACTTTGGACCTTGTTAAAAGCTAAAAATCATTATAATCCAACTTAAAACATAACAAATTTATTTGTGATTATATTAGAAAACGATGACCAGGACCCAGCCTTTGCACAGGGTGCCCCCCCCAGGCCCAGTCGCCTGCCAGGATCCACTCACCACAGCAGTGGGACTGACCCAGATGTGAACCAGTTTAACCTGGAAAGGACGGAAAGCAACAGAACAAAACTGAGATTTCATAGAGGTGCTTAATAATCAGTATAATCGCTGCATGTTGTATAATTTGGACAAACTGGAGTAAATCACTCTTTCCTCACTCCTCCAGAACTCATCAGCAGAATGCGCCAGTCAAGTTTCAGTCCATATTATGGTAATTTACCCAACTTTTACTCTGTTAGGTCATTTCTATATCGTCAGAGATTTAACCGTTTCATTATTGTTTTATAGTAAACCAGAGTGAAATCAACGCGCAGGAAGCTGCGTCGTCTCAGGCGAAGAAGCAGCACAGAGGTAGTCAAACTTAGATTTTACCAGATTTAGAAATGTAAAAGTTTCTGCGTTTTCAGCCTCTGAAATAAATAATTAAATCTGCACATGTTCAATAACCTGTTTTTCTCCTTTGCTCAAAATCCAACATCATAGAAATGTGCTTTTATTGTTTGATGTTCACAGATTAAAGATCAAAAGTTTTGAAATAAATTCTAATATAAAACTTATATTAAGTTGCATAAATTCTATTCATAAGTTTAAATTAAGTACATTTGATTAAACATCCAGTAGCCAAATACAGGTGATCAATTCAGTCCCAATGACTCTGTTGGAAAAATTTTGAATATTATTTGAAATTTTTCAAACTTCATTTATTAGATTTTGAATTTTGAAAAAGTAAAAAAAAAATGAATTAAAAAAATAATGCACTTAATTCAGAGGCTACACATACAAGAAATCCAACATCTTAAATATCTCTGTTGAGACAGATTTACTTCCAATAATATTATCTCCCTAATAAAAATGAATCATTGAAGCATTCTACGTTTTCCTCGCAGGTTTTAGGAAGAATAAAGCCAAACAAAGTGAGTGCTGATCCGCGTGTGGCCGTTCTGGGTGAATAATGACGCCTGCTGAACGTTTCCCACTTCTCCGCTGTCTCTCTCTTAGATTCCGAATACCCAAACCCCATTTACACCAGGAGCCCCGAGCAGCTCCAATAGATCCAAGATAAACCGTTTCTCTGCTTCATCACCGTTTGCATGTTGTCCACGGTCTGTACGTGTATGAAGAAACGAGTGAATTCTTTAGCTTTGTGTCAAAAAATCAGCCCATAAAAGACCACTGTGACACCGGTGTAACGAGAACTCTGGTTCCCCCAGACTCTTCCTTATGAGGCTTTATGTCAAAGTGACATTCACTAATCATCCTAACATGGAATATGTTCACCACTAATGCATATTGTTAAATATATGTCAAAATACAGATCTTTGGGAATAAAAAATATTATTCTTTAGAAATGTGTCTATATGTTCACTTGGTTTATGCTATAACCAACGTCATTTTCCTTTAAGGATGAATGGATCTGGGTTCTAATGGGTTCAAATTGTGTAAAATTGTGTTTTAGTTCAAGGTGTTTCAGGCAGAGCAGTTGCAGACCATATAAATTCTTCAGTTTCAATTCAATTTATTTGTATAGCCCAGAATCACAAATCAGATTTGCCCCAAAGGGCTTTACATTGTGTACAAAAGCAACACAACATCCCCTGTCCTTAGACCCTCACATCGTACAAGGTAAAACTCCCTAAAAAAAAACCTTTAACAGGGAGAAAAAACGGAAGAACCCTCAGGAAGAGTAACAGAGGAGGAATCCCTCTTCCAGGAAGGACAGGCGTGCAGTAGATGATTTGTGCAGGTGGAGAACATTACAGAGAAATTTGAATATTACAAACAAACAGAAATGTAATGAATGTTGGTAGAAGTGGAGGATGAGGAGCAGGATCCATCACAGCTTCCAGGTTTCACCAGGACAGCATCAGACCCTCCAACATCCGTAGATCCCTCAGTGGCTGCACTGCAGCATGCTCTGTGGATGAGGAAACACAGAAAACACAGCAGATTTAAAAGTACAATAGTGGATCATCAGCAGAAAAAGAAGCTCAGAGCATCTCATGAGGACAAGACCTCTAACCTATCAGCATCACTATGAATAGCTATAACTATACGCCTTTCAACGGGAACATTTTAACCTGTTCTTAAATATAGGAAACTGGAAACTGGAAGACGGTTCCACAGGAGAGGAGCCTGGAAGTTGAAGGCTCTGCCTCCTGTTTTAATTCTAGAAATTCTGGGAACCTCCAATAAGCCTGCATATTGGGAGCGTAATGTTCTTGATGGGCGATATGGGACTAAGAGATCCCTAAGGTAGGATGGAGCCTGACCGTTGAGTGCTTTATAGGTGAGGAGCAGGATTTTGAATTCTATACGAGATTTCACAGGAAGCCAGTGTAGAGCGGCTAATACAGGTGAGATATGCTCTCTTCTTCTAGTGCCAGTTAATAAACGAGCAGCTGCATTCTGGATCAGCTGGAGAGTCCTTGGAGACTTTTTGGTGCAACCCGACAGTAAAGAGTTGCAGTAGTCAAGCCTGGAAGTAATAAATGCATGGATAAGTTTTTCCGCATCTTTCAGAGACAGGAAGTGTCTGACCTTTGACCTTTGCTATGTTGTGTAGGTGAATGAAGGCAGTCCTAGAAATATGTTTAATGTGGGCAGAGAACGACAAGTCTTGGTCGAGTTTCACTCACACTAAAGCAGCCGTGCATCATCAGGCTCATTCTACACAGACTGAACACGCAGCAAGCTGCAGCTCAGCAGTGATTGGTCAGACTCAGCAGCTGCTTCCACTCCTTCTGGACAATTAAGACCAACGAGAAGCAGCCGGTCGGCCTGCGTGTTGCAGAGAGACTCACCGAACCAAGATGGACGCCTACAGAAACGTGTTGTTGGTGATGCTGGTTTCTCCAGCGCTGCTCCTTTCTGAGCGAGTTCAAGCTGAGAGCAACTACACCGCCGTTTGTCATGATGAGTTCATGTCCCTTTACATACCAAAGGCACATTTTGCTGATCTTCCCTTCAACATTTATGTTCAAGGTAAGCCATATATGCATGTCACAGGATCCCGCGGCCCTTTAGGAACGCTTCATGTTCACGTTTACAGATGAGAACCACGGCTTGTACAAGGCCGTCGCTATAGCAGAACAGTGCCACTACTACTTTGGAGAGAGCGACGCCTTTGTCCGCTTTGTCAGCCACTCTCATGGCTGTTTTGTGAGAAGACAAGTAAGCTTTTAAGCTTAAACACACCTAATGAATATCTGTGTCCTTTGCATGTTCTAATCTTCCTACAACGTGTCGTCATTAGAAATACACTACAAGTCTGTCTGTCGTCATTATGACGCGTGGGAGCGGTGGAAGATATGAAATTGCCAAGATGCTGCCTCTGATCTGTGAAAATAAAATTAAAGGTATTGAAGCTTCTATCATGACTTTATGTCTGATATCCTCATCAGAGATTATTATTATTATTAACTGTCAGCGTGCGTTCCACAGAGGAGCAAAGCAAAGATTCTCCTGCAGCGTCGAGCAAATCTTTCTGCAGCAAGGACGGCTTCAACGTCCTCGTTTCCAGCAACGACACCCTCCCTCCTCTGGACCTGGACTCGGTCTGGATCCCCTCAGGGCGACAGCACCACTGCAAACCGCAGAAAATGTCCCAGGACGCCGTGGCGTTCAGCTTTCCGTTCAGCGACTGCGGCGCCCAGGCCTCGGTAAGCCTGCTGACCTGGCTGCTGCTCTGTAGATGGGCCGGCTGCTGTTTTAATGACTAATAGGAGGTTTGGTGGTTTCCTGCAGGTAACCGATGGGATTCTAACCTACTCCATCCAAATAGAGACCAAACAAGATCCACAGAAAAGCTCTATATTTAATGACCCTCCTTTCCGGTAAGAATATTCAACTTCTTTTCTTTCTTTTTTAAAGCAACAGACACCACAACTTATCTTTTATTATGTCTTCCCCTCAGTCTTACTGTGCGCTGCAGCTTCACACTGAACCAAATGACTCAAGTTGGCATCGAGGTTCGAGTAGAAAAATCAGAACAATCAATATTAAAGAGCGAGGGACTACTGAGGGCTGGAATGAGGTTTGCCAAAGGTCAAGTTTATCTGGTGTTATTGAGGCGTTTTGTTACATGGAGGTTCCATGTTGTAGAAAGTAAGATTTGAATTGCTTATAATTTATTATATAAATACTGCCCCATGTCTCAAAACCAGAGAAACGCATGTGGCCTGTATTCAGAAATCCTGCCTCAAAGCGAGCTGTTGGGACGTCCATGAAGTTGTGATGTCACAAATAAACAGTGACTGCCCCCATTGAGATCGAGCCAATCAGAAGAGAAGCTCATTAATGACACAAAAGTAAAAGCCACTACAATATGGGACCTTTATGTGCCTGACATTGAGATGAATTAATGCCCATTTCGTGTGTGTGTGTGTGTGTGTGTGTGTGTCTTTATTAATCCCACAACGGGGAAATTTGTCTGTTACTGCAGCGTACATACAGAGTAAATAAAAAAAAAAAAAGCTAAAGAAGATAAAAACTATAAAAATACACAACACTATGTACAAAATTCGTAGAATTTGTTGATCCACATACACAGTATGTATTATGGACATAAGAATGGAGAGAAAATGTTAATGAATAGCAAGAAAAAAAGTATGCATAAGCAAAACATATATTTACATACATACATGCACACATATTTACATATTTGCAAATATATACGCACATACACACATGTACATAGCTACATATATATATATATATATATATATATATATATATATATATATCTCCTCCTCTGTCATCTTCAGACTCCACCTACAGGACGTTCTACTCCCGCCGTGACCCCCCCACAGTGACCGAGCTTGGCCAGCCTGTGTATGTGGAGGTGTTTGTCCTCAAACACCAGCACAAAGACCTGGTCCTGCTGCTGGAGGACTGCTGGGCCACGCCCTCCAAGAACCCGCACGATCCACAGAAATGGGAGCTGCTTGTCAACGGGTGCACCTACGGCTTGAATTCTAACATGTATGTAATGTGCATGCTTCTGCAGATATTAAAAATAAAATGGAACTCCTTTGCAGGTGTCCGTTCACTGGTGACAGCCACAGGAGCGTCCTGCTGCCGGTTGTCTCTGGTGGGGACCTGAAGTATCCCTCTCTCCACAAATGGTTTGTGGTCAAACTCTTCTCATTCGTGACGCCTCTGACAGTCGAAACCCTGGTGAGAGAAATGGGAGTATCTCTTAATGACATCCTCTAAATCAGAGTGCACACCCTGGTGACCAACCTGTGATCCGACAGGTATATTTCCACTGTGATATAGAGATCTGTAAAGGAGCGGGCTGCTCCCAGTCCTGCAGCAACGGTGAGCCTGCGGCCTATTGATCCACGGTGGAGTCACTCCTCTCTAATAACTCCAGTCCTTGGTTATTGATTTATCTGTTTGCTTGTGTGTAACACCGTGATTGATAACTGCTTTTTCCATCTCTTTTTCAGGAAGGCACAAATCAAAAAGATTTAGCTCAACGTCAGGACAGAGGATCTCTAGTGGACCTCTTCTTTATATTCTGTAATTTTTCTGTGATGATGAAGGAGCCATGATCGGAGTCAGTTCTGATGAGAGTTCCTCATACATTGTGATGGATAATAAATCTGTTCACTGTAATAGCCACAGTTTCCCTTTTATTTTTATTCTACGGACTCCATGCATTTGTTGTTGGGTTCATTTTTTCATTCCACTGTGCTTAGCACCAGCTAGTAAAGTCAGCTGTGCATCTTATTCCAACAAGATTTGATGATGTGATGTACCCATGTTTAACATCTGTGGATAATCCATTCATTGTAGTTCCTGCACATGCCCCAAACGTGCAAAAAAACCCTAGTTTTATTAAATTCAACAATCAGACCTCTTATAATATATAATAAAATCGAATTTTGTGTGTTCTACTTTGAATTAACAATTTTTGCGTCCAAAAAGTTGGATTTACTGAAAAAAAAGGGGGCGGAGGGCACCAAGACTTTTATTGTGAAAGCAGAGCTTGGGTCAGGTGCTCACCATTCGACCAATAGGAACGCAGAACGGATCAGTTTACGGAAGTAATCCAGCGAGTGCGTCGTCTTCTTCGGGCGAGAGGAATAAAATCGTTTTTTCCGTATGATTTGACGCTCCTCACTCGGTCACTCATGTCCAAAACAACCCGATGGGACTCTCAGGACGACGAGTCCAAGCAGCTGCCCATCTATCGGCACCGAGCCCGGCTGGTTCAGGCCGTGAAGGACTCGACGTTCCTGGTCGTCACCGGCGAGACGGGAAGCGGGAAAACGACCCAGCTCCCCCGGTACCTGTACGAGGCAGGTGGGTCTTTATGATGCGATGATGGGCACCGTCATATGCTCTAAAAATAAATAAATAAATATATATATATGTACAAATACAGCGGTGGAAAGTAATGAAAGTAAGTTTACTACACTACTATACGTAAGTATACCTTTAACGGTACTTGTGCTTTTATAATGTGTTCATTTTATTCTAATGTACAGTAATTCCACTCCTTGTCATTTACAAACTGTACATAAAACGTTCATTTTAATATTCTGTTTATATTGTACACTATTAGTTGCGTTATAATGCAATTTGAGTGAAATGTATAGGAATATGATGTATTTAAAGGGGGGGAAAACATGATGCACCTGTATATGTAGTACTACGGTATTAGTATGAATCTGAAATTCTTTTGACTACAGCACTAAAATGTTCATATATATTTTTAAATTATTAATAAAAAAACACCGGACTGTATGAATACACTTACATGTGTAATTGGCTGATAATAATTCTGTATTTACATTTAGAGTATTTTTAGATAACTCTATTGGTATTTTAATGCAAATACATTGCAATTACACAAGGTATACTACTTTTTATTAACACAATTTTACACTTAGACAACAGGACTTTTGGTGTTGGATGTTGATCATTGAATTTATGAGGTAAACATGTGAATCTTTATTAATTGGTGACTTTATTTTTTTTGCAGGTTTATGCAGAGAGGGCAGAATCGGCATCACCCAGCCCCGCCGGGTGGCCGCCATCACGGTGGCCCAGAGGGTGTGTCAGGAGATGCAGGTCACGCTGGGCCGGGAGGTCGGCTACCAAGTGCGATTTGATGACTGCTCGTCACAGGTAGGACACACCTGGGCTTTCATTAAAAAAAAAAAAAGATTCAGCTTACTGCCATAGAAGTGTAAAGAAATTGAGTTAATATTCTCATTTAGGAACTGGAACCAAAGATTTGTTCTCAAAATGCACTAATGGATCAATATCGTAATGTAGAAAGAGATTTTTCACTGCTTTTTGATTATAAGGAAGGTTAGTTGTTATTAAAATAGTGCAGCACAACTATACAGTCACACTATACCCACCTTCACCTCTACAGCCATTCACATTGGCCAATCAGAATAAAAGGTCATTAATATTAACGAGACAAACACACACAGCAGTTTAAAGGTTTGGGATCCATTAGAAATGTCTTTATTTTTAAAGGAAAGGTTATATTTAATGAGAAATGCACTTTATACACTGTTACACAGTTTCAATGCAATATCTACATAGGTGTATAGAGATAAGACAGAGGACAGACTGATAAATGCAGTTCTAAACATGATGATTGCTTTTTGAACCAGGACACTGTGGTGAAGTACATGACGGACGGCTGTTTGCTCAGAGAGATCTTGGCCGACCCCGGGCTTTCTCAGTACAGCGTGATAATCTTGGATGAAGTCCACGAACGGAGCCTGAACACGGTGAGTCGCTGCGTTCGATGAGGTCCAGCTCGCCGTCTTTCGCCACGTCAACCGGCTGGTTTGTGCTTTGTTGCAGGACATTCTCCTGGGTTTACTCAAGAAAGTCTTCTCCGACCCGGCCAAGGCCACGAGGGGCAGATCCTTCCCGCTGAGGGTGGTGGTGATGTCCGCCACGCTGGAGACGGACAAGCTGTCGGCTTTTCTCGGTGGCTGTCCCGTCTTCACCATTCCCGGGAGGACTTTTCCTGTCACCTGCACGTTTGGCACAGCCGTAGGGCCTAAAGACACAGAGAGCACTGGTTATGTGAAAGAGGTACGGAGTTTAGTATATTTCATGTTATTCATGGTTAAGCCTGTGAAAAAAAAATCCCTTATTGGTTAGTGGACGTTTCTTTTGCTCCACAGGTTGTAAAAGTAGCCCTTGATTTGCACACCAGTGAACCGGCCGGGGATATTCTCGTGTTTCTAACGGGTAAGACGCAACTCTCACGCCCCGAGACTAGACTAAACGTTAAATCTGCAGACCCCTGTCACATTAATTCCTCCATACTTTAACAGGTCAGTCGGAGATTGAGCGTGCGTGTGACCTGCTGTTCGAAAGAGCCGAGTCCATAGACTACCGCTACGATGTGCAGGACCAGACAGTGGAGGGACTTCTCATTTTGCCTCTTTATGGATCCATGCCCACTGGTAAACACATACACCAGCTGTGTTATGACTCTTTTAGTCTATTTATAGTGAGCTTTGTTTAATTCTTTGGTTCTTTATCTCTTTTACACATCAAGAGGTACTTTTTGTCGTCTCACCAGGCTGTTGCAGTAAATAACAATCTGCTCTTATTTCACCTGCCTGCTTAAAAATGTTAAATTATGTAAAATAACTTAAATAAAATCAGTGTCTCCTTTCTCCTTCGTCATAGATCAGCAGAGGCAGATCTTTCAGCCTCCGCCTCCAGGAATAAGAAAGTGTGTGGTGGCCACTAACATCGCAGCAACATCTCTCACCATCAACGGCATCAAGTGAGTGCAGCGCTACCATCAGATAAATGGGAGATGGTGAAGGTGCAGAGTGTGAGATTTAGCAGCTTCTAGTCGAGCAGATTTGGCAAGAATGAAATATAAAGTATGATTAAATTAGCATATAATTCAATCAAATCTTCTACAGAAGCCCAGAATAGACAAACTCCGGGTCTAGAAACAGCATTTCTCACTGTGGTTTCTCATACATGTCTTGAGTTGCAATCAGTAAGATAAAAAAATCGCACACTTTCTCATCCCGTACAGGTACATCGTAGACAGCGGGTTTGTGAAACAGCTGAACCACAACTCGCGGGTGGGCATGGACATCCTGGAGGTGGTGCCTATTTCACAGTGAGTCTTGAGAAAAACAAGCAAAACACTTTGTTTAAATAGTGTTCGCTCATGCTATGAGGGGAAACCTGCAAACTGAGTTGAACTTTAGACTTTTTGGTGTTTTTTTTCTTCTTTTTCTGTGATTTAGAAGCGAGGCTCAGCAGAGAGCAGGCCGAGCCGGAAGAACCTCGGCCGGGAAGTGTTTCCGCATCTACAGCAAGGAATTCTGGGAGAAGTGCATGCCGGAATACACGGTTCCGGAGATCCAGAGGACGAGTCTGACCGCGGTGATCCTCACGCTCAAGTGCCTGGGCGTTCACGACGTCATCAGGTAGTCTGGTTACCCACACTGTGGTTATTCTGTGCTTCGAGGTGAATCCATTTTAAAAGAGTCAATTTCTTGTAAGGTTTCCGTATCTGGACTGTCCAGAGGAGAGGTTTATCCTAGAAGCATTAAAACAGCTCTATCAGTTCGATGCCATCGACAGGTGAGTGGTTGTACCTTCTAATACAAGGGAGGTAGTTCTGGCTGAACGTTTATGAGCTTCATCTGTCTGTTTTTTTTTTTGTGGGGTATGAAGGAGAGGTGGCGTGACCCGGCTGGGGGAGCTGATGGTGGAGTTCCCCCTGCACCCGGGCCTCACCCGAGCCCTGCTCAGAGCCGCCGCGCTGGGCTGTGAGGACCTGCTGCTCCCCGTGGCCGCCATGCTGTCTGTGGAGAACATCTTCATCCGGCCAGGTCAGCAGTTCAGCTTTAAAGGTCTCGTAATGTTTCACTGCTTTTTGACTATAAGGAAGGTAAGTTATTTAAATAGTCCCAATATGCTGAATGTACACAGCCTATATGCAGAAAACATGCCTTAAAATTAGGCTTAAGTGAGTGACTCGTGATGTTAAAACTATAATTTACAGTCATTCACGTTGGCCAATCAGAGGAAAAAGGTCATTCATAATAATGAGACAAACACACTGCACTTATTTTTGAATGAAAAGATAATATTAAACTAATGAGAAATTGACTTTGTACACTGTCAATGTGGTTAATGACTATTCTGTGTAGTTTTTAATGCAATATCTACGGTGTTGGTACAAGGTACAATATGTTTAATTGCATTAAAAGATAATGATTAGCTGCTTATATGGAGTATCCTTTCATGAAAATGATTTCAAATAATCATTTCTAACCTTGTTAATGCATTGACTTTTCTGTTGATTTTTGCAACTCATTTGATGAATAAATAAGTCTGACCATGCATGGAAAACTTGAACAAAATTATCTGAGTGACCCCAAACTTTTGAATAGTAGTTTATTGCAGGTGAGATACCACAATTAGAACCATGTCTGTGAGAGTGGACTTCACACGACTTTGGCGTTCCTCTCGCTTCAGGCCACCCTGAGAAGCAGAAAGAGGCAGATGAAGCCCACAGAGCGCTGGCCGCCCGGTGCGGCAGCATGAACGACTTCGCCACGCTGCTGAGCGTGTTCCAGTCCTGTAAATCCAGGTACTGTCCTCCACTCTTTCTTCTGTTTGTGTAAGCAGATGCTATTGATGTTATCACGGCCACAGCGGATGTTTTTGCTGCTTGTGTTCTGCAGCGACAGACCCTCGGCCTGGTGTAGAGAGAACTGGGTCCACTGGAGGGCGCTGAAGTCTGCCTTCAGCGTGGAGACTCAGCTGCGAGAGATCCTCCTCCGCCTCAAACAGGTACAATTAATGAATGAATCAGTAGAGCAAAGTGTGCATCCATGCCCTCTTTAATAAGAATATTTAATATTACAGTGATAGACTGAATCCTGTTCTGTCATTCCTATAAATTGTGTGTTAATCATGTTTGTTCATTCGTCCTTGTCCCTGCAAGAAGAGAGATTTCCCCGTGGAAACGTTTGACGGCAACAAGAGTGAACTCTTCAGGAGATGCCTGTGCACAGGATATTTCACCAATGTCGCAAGAAGGTATCTAAGAATAATTTGGAATATCTCTATAACAATGTTAGATTTATGCCTTTTTTAAATAGTGTAAGTTGATTATTATTATTATTTTTTTATATCTCCGACAGATCTGTTGGAAAGGTATTTTGCACGATGGACGGCCACGGCTCTATGATTCACATTCATCCATCATCAGCGGTAAATGTAGTTTTAAAATGAATGAATGAATAAATAAACACACAACCTAACCCGGAGCTTCCTCCCCGGTTTCCAGCTCTTCGACCAGGAGACGGAGCTGAACTGGATCATCTTCCACGACGTGCTGGCGACCTCGCGGATGTACGTGCGGACGGCGTGTCCCGTCCGGTACGAGTGGGTGAAGGACCTCTTGCCAAAACTCCACGAGGTGGATGTGTACGAACTGAGCAGCGTGGCGAGGGAAGAGGTGACGGAGGAGGAGGTGACGAAGTGGGAGACGAGGGAGGCAGCCAAACGACAACCAGGTTAATTAAATAAGCATTCGTTTGGAAACTTGGACGTTTTTAAAGCCTTATATAAAATCTACTGTCAAATAAGTGATATATTCCATCCATCCATCCATCCATTGTCTATCCCGCTTATTCCCTTTCGGGGTCGCAGGGGTCTGCTGGAGCCTATCCCAGCGCGTTAAGGCGAGAGGCAGGGATACACCCCAGATGGTCGCCAGCCAATCGTGGGGCACACACACCATTCACACACCATTCACACACACACTCACACCTATGGGCAATTTAGAGTTTACCAATTAACCTGAGCATGTTTTGTATTGTGGGAGGAAACCGGAGTACCCGGTGAAAACCCACGCAGACACGGGGAGAACATGCAAACTCCACACAGAAAGGCCCCAGACCCAGGCCCAAGGCGGTCTTGAACCTGCGACCTTCTTGCTGTGAGGCAACAGTGCTACCCACCGCACCACCGTGTCGCCCTGTGATATATTCCATCATGCTTTTTTTTTTCCCTCCAGAGGTTTCCACTGAAGAGGTGTTGAAGAAGCTGGAGAAGCGAAACAACGACGACGCGGTCAGTGACGCTCGCGCTCGCTACCTGCAACGCAAGCAGCAGAGACAACAGAGTAAAGCTGTGTGACAGCAGGACTGATGACTCTGATCTAAATGAACATTTATTATGTTTTAAATTATGTCTGATTAATAATAAACCTTTTGTTACCTTCATAATACTGCTTCTCATTTATTCATCAAATAAGTTGCATGGGTCAATCTAAAGAAATGTGATGCTTTTATTTCTTAAAACAATCTCTCGTTTTTTTCCCCCTGGAGGTTACTAGATGCCAGAAATAAGATTTCACGTTAATTTGCCCGGAGGTGGAAATTCAACTTGGGCCTATGAGCATGTTTGACTAAGCCTGGTCCAATATTAAGGGGGATGTGGAACCACTGAGACGACGTGTCTAGCAGATAAACCTGAAATTAACATATTTGCATAATTATGAATCTTGGAATTTCTTTTTAAAGAAAAATGTATTTTTAGGGATTAATTATATGATTATGACAAGATCTCTCTATAGTATTTAATATATAAACCTTATAGCAAGCAGCATGAGTGGCTTCATTAAATAGAATGCTCATGGATGCAGACAGGGGATAAATACCTGTCTGTAGAGGAAGCTCTAACAGCTGGTTCATACAGAACCACGTTTATTTATTTAATTCCTCATCTATTTTTCCCGAGCTCGTGCTGGCTGATGTAAAGGTGACAGTTCGGTACTGGATGTACTTTCACATGGACAGTTCAGGTGCAGTGGACCCTCTCTGGCCCCCTACGTCACTTCCGGCCGTGTGCGTCCGCAGCGCTGCTTCGCTGTCTGTCTGGGACGGAGAGGCTTCCCGAAGCGAAGCGGAGCGGCAGCCGACCGAACCCCCCCCACCCCGGCCCCACGGTTAAACCCAGCACGGAGGCGGGACCCGAAGCTCGTCCCGTGGCCGTGTTCGGCGCGTCCGTGCCCGCGTGGACTTTATCCTCCCGCCGCTGCCCCGCGCACGCTCCGGTGATCCACTGCAGCAGCAGCAGCAGCGACAAACGGAGCACGCCGCTGCCGCCACCGCGGATGCTGCCGCCTCCCCCGCCGCTGCTGATGTTGTGAGAGCAGAAAAGAAGCCCGAGCTGTGTGATCATTGACAGAGTTCAATACACACACGCGACCAGGCGATACCTACCGGGGGAAGCCTCGTGCGGCGGAGCTCCGAGCCTCTTGACGCGCCGACAGCTGAAGGATCAACGCCGCGCCGCCGCTTAAAGGTAACGAGCAGCTAGCGCGGCAGCGGCGGCTAGCAGCGGCGGCTAGCCGACGCGCTAGCTAGCCGCTAGCTCGAAGTTAATCTGGCTGTTTGCTTCGTTTATTCATCCTGTGGTCACGGTCAGCGTCCGCGGGGGTGGCGGGGGAGCCGGCTGTGGTTTCCTAGCAGGGGGGGGGGGTGTTCCCAGTCAAACCGGGGACCAGAAAACACAAACTAGCTAGCAGTGTTGTTGACTTTGCCTCCGTTAGCCTAGCATCCGCACCGAGAGCAGGAGGATGCGTTAACGTCGTGTTCTTAAGACGTTAATTAAACTGTGTAAATGACCCGGATACGTGTGCGTGAACGTCGGTGCGTGTTTTACTGTGAGTGTGAACGCGTGTCTGTCTGTACTAGTTTTGTGTTGCATGTCCTGTTGTCCATTGGAGTTGTAACGTGGTTGTTTTATTGTCCCACCGAACCAGGGAGCTGTGGATGCTCCATAAAACAAGTCTGAAGCCTTATGTTTTTTTTTTTTTTAATCTTAGTAAAAAGTTCAAACACTGTGACTGTATGCATGCACTGTAATATTCAACCTCATCACTTTCACTGAAACACTGTGAAATTCTGCTAAACCTATTATCTAACATAAGCTGTTGATTCAGGGCTGACCCCGATCACCGAGGCCTCTCCACAAACATTCTGCTGAAATGTTGAGACCGGTGACATGTTTGACATCTGATTTCTGGTGTTAGAAGCTCTGCCACATCCTGACAATGGGAGATGTCAGGTGGTGGAAGCTTGACCATCTACTGTCGCTGTAGTAAGAGTCAGATCACGAGAAGCTTGAACAGATGTGCGTATTTCAGCGGTTTCCTTATGTTGTGGGGTTGTGTTTCAAGGTGAGTGATGTATTCCCGTGCAACGCTTCCCACCAACAATTCACAGAAAGTTTCCCCCTTTTTATATATCTTCTCCTCCCTGGCTGTAGTTTAACTTCCTTTTACGGCCTCCGTGCCCTTTCACGGTTTAAGTCAAATAGGTATGTGTGCAAAAAAAAAAATCGATATTACCTGAGGCTATGTTTTTGTTTTAAGCGAGTGAAGTCATGCAGCGGCTTTACAAGTCAGTGAAAGTTAATCTTCTCGTGTTGGCGTCATGGACCTTTTGTGATGTTCCTCTGAATCATACCATATGAATATATATGTATATGCTGCAACGTGCATCGTTTTCACATTGTTATAACATGCGGCTCTTTGTCATCCTGCATTATTAACAGTATTTCCCCTCTGTTCTCTTCCTCTAGGTGTTGCACTTTTTTTTTTTGTTTTTTTTTTTCATCCGAGCCACTATCTCACACACACACACACACACACACACACCAGTTGTCCAGTCCAAGCAGTTTTGCACAATTTCCGACGGTTTGTCTGCAGCCCCCCCACCCGACCCCTACAGTCTTCTGCCCCAGCATGAATGAAGTCAGTGTTGTGAGAGAAGGATGGCTCCACAAGAGAGGTAAGGGGGGCCCCCTGTGTTCTCTGTCAATCATCTGCGTCCACGTTAAAGCGGTAGTGCATGTCTAAATCTCTTCTATAGATAATTTAACACTCGCCCGTGTGGCTGTTTACGTTGGTAGTTCACTCATTGACGGACCGATTTTAGTCATTTACAGTGGAAACACTGCTGTGACGCAGACTGGTGCATTTATTAATGATAAAAGTCAAACATTCACGTTCGGACGGCTCACGGATCTCCACCTGCCTGTTCTTTTTATCCTCCTTCTTTTCCCCTACAGGTGAATACATTAAAACATGGAGGCCTCGTTACTTCATTCTAAAGAGCGACGGCTCCTTCATCGGCTACAAAGAGAAGCCTGAGGTGGCCAGCGATCACAACCTCCCGCCGCTCAACAACTTCTCGGTCGCAGGTTCGTTGGTTTTTTTTTCCCCGTTCCAAATGGCCAACGCTAGGGATGGGTTCGGTTCTCCCGAGTCTCACTTGGTCGTTTCTGTGCTGTGTAGAATGCCAGCTGATGAAGACAGAGCGGCCCAGGCCGAACACGTTCGTCATCCGCTGCCTGCAGTGGACCTCGGTTATCGAGCGCACCTTCCACGTGGACAGCAACGAGGAGAGGTAAAAGATGTCTGATTTGTAGGGTTTAATCCTTCTCTCTCTGCATCTGAAGCAGCCTCGGTGGAAACGTTAGCGTGTAGACAACTGTTAAATTACACCTAATGTATTTTCACGACCGTAAGGTCACCGTACTAAATGGGTAATGTCATCAATCAAACCATCAAAGTCCTCATCTTCTGTTTCTGATTCCAACAGCAGCTAAATCTCCATCAAACATGCCAGCTTCACTTTCTTCACCATCAGAGTCACTTTCCGTGCCGTGCAGCTCCTAAGTAATGATGCAGACTTTTGCTAAAACTCCAACAACAGTGTCAGCAGACACGTCAGCCCAAGCGTCTTCTGCTTTACATTATAATCCTGGAAGTCGCTGCGCTACGGTAGTCCTGGTCCGGATGGTCTTGACCTGTCGGAGCTCGTCTTCGAGCTTTCTCCACATGCAAACCATCGATTCATTAATCTTAAATTCTCTCGCGGCTGCTCAATTTCCAAAATTTCTCAAATATCTACTATGCAAAGCACTTTTCTATTCTCCATTGTAGAATAAAATAGTTTCCGAGGTGGAAATGTTATTTGCACATTTGCTTCACAACAACATTGAAAATGCTGCTTCTTTTTTTAAGTAAAGGCAGTGAGACAAGAATAAGTCACTGAGGGCCTAAATTATCCACTTTTCATTATAGGTAGGGGGGAAATGCATTTTAGATTGTGAGAGAAACAACAATCATCGTGCTCAAAATAAAACGCCAGATTAGAACCGATTATACTCCAACCCAAGCAATCGTTTAGATCGGCTCTGCCAAGCAGCAAATCCCTGCAGCCCCCAGATAAATAGTTCACAGATTATCCTCTACCTTCTAAACTTAGCTTGATAAACTGTTTTTTTACCTTTTAAGATAAATGTTTGTCTATGCCATCTGTCTAAATATAGGAAATTCATTAAATGTTCAATGTGTGGTTGCTAGTCATCTAGAAACTAGGATGATAAACGCCCAACAGTTATTGAATGAATATTCTGTTTCTGCCACTGAATCATGCACACTGGACCTTTTGAAATATGTCATTAACGCCAATTTATCTCCTAAGACAAAACTCGATTTGTTATAATTTTGACGCGTCGGTGGCTCAATGTGTGTTTCCTGCTGGGTCAGGGAGGAGTGGATGCGATCGATCCAGGCCGTGGCAAACAGCCTGAAGAGTCAGCACCAGGACGAGGAGCCCATGGAGATCAAGTTTGGCTCGCCGAGCGACAGCAGCGGCGCGGAGGAGATGGAGATCGCCGTGTCCAAATCCCGGACGAAAGTGGTCAGTGTCTGCACGAGCTGAAGCTCATCATTACTGAAACAACCTTAAAGTGAGCAGAGGAAAGAAAAGCCTACAGTGAGGATAAAAAGTAGATGCATGCATGGCTTCTCCCCCCCACAGACCATGAGTGATTTCGACTACCTGAAGCTGCTGGGCAAAGGGACGTTTGGTAAAGTGATCCTGGTGAAGGAGAAGGCCACGGGGATGTACTACGCCATGAAGATCCTCCGCAAAGAAGTCATCATTGCTAAAGTGAGCGTGAATCACGTTAACATACATTTGAGATAGCATCACTGTCTGTGATCTAACGCTAACTGTGTGTTTTTTTTTTATGTGTGTTTATTCCTTCAGGATGAGGTGGCACACACAGTTACAGAGAGCAGAGTTCTGCAGAACACGCGGCATCCCTTTCTCACGGTCAGTCACTAGTGTCCACACTGTTTTTTTCTAATATTCAGGCATTATTTAATCAGTCTTTGCAGTGACACACTTTTTGTTCTCTTTCCTCCACAGACACTAAAATATGCATTTCAAACACATGACCGGCTGTGCTTTGTGATGGAGTATGCAAATGGAGGAGAAGTATGTGTTTTTTGTGTCTCCTGTCTTAGGATAATGTCTGATTTGTTGATGACAATATTGAAAGATGGCTCATTATAATATAATAAGATTATCCTTTATTTGTCCCACAGTGAAGAAAGATTGCATAAAGTATTAAATATATAAATAAACAAATATTTATAATATTATACAGGAAATAATAAAAGATAGCTGCACCATATATTTGGATTTAACGATGTTTGTTGTAAAGTCTCACAGCAGCAGGAAGGAAAAACCTGATTAACCCATAAGAACCCAGACCCATTTATCCTAAAGGAAAATCATGTGTTTTTTTTTAGGATCATTACTTTTTCATTCCTAAAGATCTATATTCTGACATATGTCACATTGGGCATTAGTGGTGAACACATTCTATATTAGCTTTTATTTGTTTTCAATATGAACTCTGCAAAGTACTGATTTTATACACAGAATCCGCATTAAGACGCTAGTAGGTGTATACAGCAACTTCTCATTTAATTGCAATATTGAACGTCGAAACCAAACATTTTAATAGAGTTAAAGTTATTTAATCAAGAATGAACAATGAATTATTTCACTGTGACTATATAGAGCCAACATCTTTATGCCTTCTAATGCACATGTACATAAAACAATTGCTATTAAATCATCAAATATTTAAACATATTCCATATTAGGATGATTAGTATCTGTCACTTTAGGACTTAATGAGTTAAGTTTTGTTTTGTTCAGGTTTAAGGTTTGAAATCTTGACCTTAGTGGTGTGCTGAATGAAATTAAATCATGTTTGTGCTTAATTGTTAAAACTGTGTGATTACGGTACTGTACAGGTTGTTGTGGAGTTGCTGTCCTTTTAAATTCCTTGTCCACCTACTCATTCTTCCACAGCTCTTCTTCCATTTATCCCGGGACAGAGTGTTCACAGAAGACAGGGCGCGATTCTACGGGGCAGAAATAGTGTCGGCGCTGGAGTACCTGCACTCACGCAACGTAGTTTACAGGGATTTAAAGGTGCAGCATCATCATGCATCAGAGATGTTTTAGCACACTGACAGTGCTGGTTATGTTATAAAAAAATATCTTTCTGCACAGCTGGAGAACCTCATGTTAGACAAGGACGGCCACATAAAGATAACCGACTTTGGGCTGTGTAAAGAGGGGATCACGGACGGCGCCACCATGAAAACCTTCTGTGGAACACCAGAGTACCTGGCACCTGAGGTAACTGAACAGTAGCTGATTTCCTTCAGTTTAAACTGTGCTTTATCAGCGTGTCTCTTTACCATTTTCAGGTTGTTAAAACAACGATGTTCTGCATAACGCACATCCCCGTTATTTTATCTACAATCCATGCCCACACTTCCCCTACATACATACATAGGGCGCACCAACATTTTGGAGAAGATATAAGAATTTAATGTGCGCCTTATAGTCGTGAAAATACGGTAGTTGACAGCCCTGCACACCTGTCTCCCCAGGTGTTGGAAGACAACGACTACGGGCGGGCGGTGGACTGGTGGGGTCTGGGCGTGGTCATGTACGAGATGATGTGCGGACGGCTGCCCTTCTACAACCAGGACCACGAGCGCCTCTTCGAGCTCATCCTCATGGAGGAGATCCGCTTCCCCAAGAACCTGGCGCCCGAGGCCAAGGCCCTGCTCGCTGGCCTGCTCAAAAAGGATCCCAAACAAAGGTGTGTGTGTGTGATTGGTGATGGAGTAACGAGACATTTAGACTAGCAGCTCTATGAGCTGAAGCTTACACTAGCATCACAACACACTCACAGAGCTGTGCTGGTATATGTGTTCACCACCTTAGCTTAGCCTGTTAGAATAACATTTGCAAACTAAGTACATCTGATGATGATGGTGATCCAGCAAGCTTTATCTCCTGGGAACTGTTATTGTTCTGCAAGACTCTAAATTAAAGATGTACAATATTCAGCCAAATACTACAAAAAAGCCATATTTGACCTTCTGTGGAGTTAAAGTTAGCGAGTTAAATGGAGGCTGAATAGTGGCTCGTGATGCATTCAAACAAGCTGCAGTGACCTGGAGAGCGAGAAAAGAAATGCAGTTTGTACTGTACTGTATTGTTCGACTTATAACTATCAGGAGGAGGCTCCTCTGCAAAAAAATTGAGCGCTACTGCTTTAATTTGTCATTTAAAAAAAAAAAAAACATCTAAAATAGGAAGCTGAGTATGAGAAGAGCTGCACAGTTTTGTAGGGGAGATACTTAAAATCTGCACTCAATGTTCAGTGTTCTGCCGAGCATCAGTGCATCCCTACCCTAGTCAAAAATATATAATCGACATCAAATTTGTTTTTTAAAATCTGACGCTACTAAAGTGACTATTTATGTTCCGTTTAGCCGCATCCATTCAGATGAATGAATCAGCAGCAGCTTGACAAAAACATCTTCCTGGTATTTAGCGTCTGAATCCTTCCTCCTCATCTCCTTCGCGGTGCTCTGGGGCACCGTGTCTTCAGCAAACCACGTTATTTAAGCCCATCGCTCCCTTTTTTGATTAGTTTTGGTCCTGGGTAATGGCCGTAAACCAGGACATAATTGATTGTTGTTGTGGTCGAGCGCTTCCAGAGTTTCAGGTGACCCCTGAAGACGTGCTAATATTAGCACGTTGAGCACCGCCTGCAGCCTGAAGACGCACGCAACCCTAAGTGGGAAGGAAATGAAGAATAAATTTGTCCAGAAATCGGTGCAGACAACTCGTGGGGGAACAGCACGGTGTGATTTCTAATAACGGTGTTTACTCTATCTGCTGCTGTAATGCTGTTTTGTTGGCAGGCTCGGAGGAGGACCAGACGATGCCAAAGAAGTGATGAGCCACAAGTTCTTCACCTCCATCAACTGGCAGGACGTCATTGAAAAAAAGGTGAGGTACTGGAGAAAGATGTGATATCAAGGGCTGTGCAATTGATTGATTTTTTTAATTGCAATTTGGAATTCCAAACTCGAGTCTGACGTGCATGCACAATACATTTGTACAGCGTGAGAGAAACAGTCATTTGGTTGAGAGAAAAAAGGGTTGAAAAACTTCTATCTGGGAACAAGGTTCCAAAAACCCAAAGAGGAGCAGAAGCACATGATAATAAGTTAATAATAAGGGGAGGTGCTTTCGTTTTGGTGCCATTTCTCCATCCAGACCAGGACTACGGTAGCACAGCAACTTCCAGCGAATTATAACGCATCATTTAGAGGAAAGTGACTCTGATGGTGAAGAAAGTGAAGCTGGCATGTTTGATGGAGATTTAGCTGCTGTTGGAATCAGAAACAGAGGATGAGGACTTTGATGGTTTGATTGATGACATTACCCCGCTCTGTTTTTAAATACACACACTTGTGTGCTTGTTTTATCTGTGTGTTTTACCATGTGATGATTAAAAAATGTTAGTACTTTGTAATCAATACTTAAATAAAGCACAACCAAACTCAGTTTAGCTCTATGTGTGTTTATATCTATTTCTGTATATAAACCCTATAGTTAGGTTCCTTATGTGTGTGTTAAATACAGTAATGACACACAGAACTGATGCTGAGCCTTTTAGTAATAAAATACAGTAAACGTGATAATGGTTTTTTTAGTCCTATGTGACATTTAAAACCTCTTTTGTCTCCTCCTTTTAGCTCATTCCACCCTTCAAGCCCCAGGTCACATCTGAGACGGACACGCGTTACTTCGACGACGAGTTCACAGCACAAACCATCACGATAACTCCCCCCGACAAGTGTGAGTAGATCTGCTGCTGTGCACCGTTCATCTGCTGTATTTATGCTTTAATAAACATGTTTTTCTTCTTCTTCTTCTTTCTTCTTTCTTTTTTTTTGTGGATGCTGCAGATGACAGTTTAGACACAGTGGACTCAGATCAGCGTACGCACTTCCCTCAGTTCTCCTACTCTGCCAGCATACGGGAATGATCCCTCAGACTTTTAAACAAGAAGCAGGCAGGCTAACACACGATCTCACACACACACACACACACATGCACTGCTGGAGGGATTTTGAATGGGGAAAAAAAACAAACTAGCACAACACACATTTTCATTTGGTCTGTAACTCACTCACACACAGACACTGCACACACATACTGGCAAATCCGAAAAAAAGCCATGGATCATAGCGTATGACATGAAACACACAGGCCTGGGCAGGTGTGTGTGTGTGGACGGACCGGCAGCTTCGTCTCTGTACGTCCTCTCAGGGTTCGCCCCAGGACCCCCGCTGCACTCCGCTGGCTGCTCGACACGTTGAAAAACCAGGTTACGCCGGCGAGTACCACCTCTGTACCAGCTGTCCCCGTGCTAACACAAACCCACACGCGTGTATAAGCATACAGTGCATTCTGAAAGGTGGTCACACCCTGCAGCTTTCTCACATTTAGTCTAGTTGCATCCATATGATCGAATTCTTAAAACATAAAAAAAAAAATGCCCCATGCTGAAATATCCCATTGACCTCCAGCTAAAGTCTCGATTATCTCAATTACCACAAATCATCTTTGCCAAATTTCTGTTTATGAGGATTTGTTTAAGCCACATTCTGGTGGACTTGTGTTTTCACACAGACGATTAATGATGTGGAGCAACACACACAAACCTGACTATTAACGTCACTGATGGGCGTAGCTGTGTGTGAGTAGCTGTGTATATACTCATGTATTAAATTTAAATCTTTAATGGTCATTTAAGGTCATTTAAATGTTGCTCTAAATAAGAAAGCACTATTCCCTAAGATTTGGGACAACGCTAAAACTGTCACGTGGTGTAATCCTAAAATACTTGGTACCAGATAGTTTTTACAAACTAACACATATCAACTAGTTTTAAATTCTAGGTGGATTAGATATTTAAAGTTCTTTTTTATTTATTTTTTTTTACATTTTTGTGTCAAAAAAATCACACATTCCATGTGAAATTTGTTTTAAAAAACAAATAACATCAACACTTTATATACATTTTCAGAGACCTGATGAATGCTTATATATATAAATATATATAAATATATATATATGTATGTTACATGTTTAAAAATCCAAACCAACCACACTAACACGTCGTCATCTCATCAGAAAGCACAAGTCAACATCAGCATCATATTAACTGATGGATTAATTGATAGAATACTCACATTAATAAAATAATCAATAGCTGCAGCCCTTATTTCAACTATAATAGCCATGGTCTGAATATATGCATCAATGTGATATTTCAGTTTTTTCCTTGCAAAAAAACAATCTGAAATCCTGATTTTTAGATTTTTATTTTATCATTCTGGTATTTGGTCTGAATTAAATTAACGATTTTGGTACAAAAACATGACAAAATGTGAGAAAAGTGACAGGTCTGAATGCACTGTATATAAACAAACCTGATAGAATATTAAAAGGAAGTAGAATCAAAATTAGGAAATGGAAAAGATTGGCGGCGGGAGACAAATTATGATTTCATTGATTGTTCGGTTTTAAATGTAAAGCCATATTTTAGCTTTTTTGTGATTTTTTTTTTTAATTTTTATTTTATTTTTCCTTTTTTTTTTTATCAAGTGCTCTTTCTGGAACTTGCTGTTACAAATCAACGTGGGACCGTTCCTATAGAGTGTGTGTGTGTTTGTGTGTGTGTGTGTGTGTGTGTGTGTATGTGTGTGTGTGTGTGTGTGTGTGTGTGTGTCTGTGTGTGTGTGTGTGTGTGTGTGTGTGTGTGTGTGTGTGTGTGTGTGTGTGTGTGTGTGTGTGTGTGTGTGTGTGTGTGATGTATGAACATTTTTTTTTATTTTTTATTCTCAACCATCCCATTTGTGTCTGTTTTTTTTTTTTTTTCTAAATGCATATATTTAGGAACTCTGAACTATTGCTGGAGTATCGATGAGGAGACTCTCACACACACACACACACACACACACACACACACACACACTCATGGCCTTCTTTAAAAGGGAACAAGCATGTGATCTACGGTGAGCCGTCAGCATTGGCCTTGCATGGCTTACCTTTTTTTTTTGCTTTAGAAGCTGCGTTTTATTAAATTCAGAGTGATGCAGCAGCCCGTGTTGCTGTTGGCGTCAGCACACACACGGTAAAGTGTTTCTGACTGACCGACTAATAAAGTTTTCATTAAGGCCAGTCGCCCTGGGTGGACAATAAAGACCAGACACGCGACGCTCGCCGTCCTCGGGCCAATAATTGTCACTCCCTCACTGAAGATTCAGGCACCAATCTACTGTTCATTTTCTATTTGTAATGTCAGTGTAAGTTTTTTGAAAAAAAAAAAAAAAATTAAATAAGCTTTTGTATGATCCCATATACAAAAAAAGGGAGTAAAAAAAAATGTTCAATCGTTCTATTGAGGCCAAAAATTGACATTTGACATGTTTAACACTTCAAATGATTCCACATTCGATGTTTTAGAGTTATTGATTTGTGTTTTATTCGATGCTGTGTCCAAGCACTTAAACCCCCATCGCTGCATGTGGGCGGGTTAACAATCCAACTGAACGTCAGCAGCTGGTCGACCAACCCTCGACCCGCAGAAACAAGGGGGACTAATCAGAACCAGCCGACGTGTTGATTCAGCTGAAGTAAAATAAAAGCTGCATACGTGGAGACGACTCTGGACGGCGTAAAAGGCAGTTTTAGTCCAAACTGCTGGAAGAGACGTTGACTTTCTTTGACTTTCACTACAGAAACATAAAGACTTTTGTTTTACTTTTTTTTGTTTGTTTGTCATTGTTTTGTTTTTGTTTGTTGATTTTTCTTTTTTTTGTCCATTTATTTTCTCGAAATTTTGAAGACATGTCTTTAAGTATACATTATATAAAATATATATATATGAAAACATTAAACTGCTTTCTTTTTTTAATAAGTTCTTTTTCTGAGGGTTCCCTGATTTAAAGATTCAGCTGTATTTATCAGTAACTTGTTTTTTAAAAAGGTCATTTCTGGTTGCACCTAATACCGTATTTTCATGACCATAAGGCACCGTACTAAAAGGCTCAGTATTAGTTCTGTGTGTCATTAATGTATTTAACACACACATAAGGCACCTAACTATAGGGTTTATATACAGAAATAGATATATACACAAATAGAGCAGGAGCTAAACTGAGTTTGGTTGTGTTTTATTTAAGTATTGATTACGAAGTACTAACATTTTTTAATCATCACATGGTAAAACACACGGATAAAACAAGCACACAAGTGTTTGTATTTAAAAATAGAGCGGGGTAATGTCATCAATCAAACCATCAAAGTCCTCATCCTCTGTTTCTGATTCCAACAGCAGCTAAATCTCCATCAAACATGCCAGCTTCACTTTCTACACCATCAGTTACTTTCCTCTGTGATCCACTGATCCAGTCTCTGCTCTGTGATCCACTGATCCAGTCTTTGCTCTGTGATCCACTGATCCAGTCTCTGCTCTGTGATCCACTGATCCAGTCTTTGCTCTGTGATCCACTGATCCAGTCTCTGCTCTGTGATCCACTGATCCAGTCTCTGCTCTGTGATCCACTGATCCAGTCTTTGCTCTGTGATCCACTGATCCAGTCTCTGCTCTGTGATCCACTGATCCAGTCTTTCCTCCAACTCGTACCACCTGTCTTATGTCTTAAACTCAGCTGTGTAGCTGATTTCCTTCAGTTTAAACTGTGCTTTATCAGCGTGTCTCTTTACCATTTTCAGGTTGTTAAAACAACGATGTTCTGCATAACGCACATCCCCGTTATTTTATCTACAATCCATGCCCACACTTCCCCTACATGCATACATAGGGCGCACCACACATTTTGAAGAAAATATAAGACTTTAATGTGCACCTATAGTCATGAAAATACGGTACTACTTTCTGTAGGGAACTGATTTCCTGTTTATAATTATTATTAATTGCCATTAATGAGAGATAATGATTCCTAAACCTAAGCAACTGCATTGGGACCTCTGATTTTTCCATAAAGCATTTGATGTTTTTCTTAATGTTCATCATTCTGCGGGGATTCCGCCTCATTTTACATCTTAAGTTGCTTATATTTTTTTAAGTTTTTTAAGTTTTGTGTGAGTGAAGGAACGCCAGGGGCCGACTGAGGCGTGTTGTGAGTGCGAGTGGTGATGAAGTCACAGAAAAACACACAGAAAAAAGGCAGCAGCAGGTTTATTCTTCTCGTCGTCGGGAAGCAGGATGCAGCCCCCCCCCCCCGGGTTCAACGTGATCCAAAACGGCTTTTTTATTTCCAGCTCACAACACAACTCCAGCACCTCTTCCTCGCCGGCTCGGGCCCTGGCCGCCACACCCTAGCCTAGCCTCTGGACAACGGCAGGACCGACCGGACGTCAGAAACCACTGCACTGCTGATGGACCCCACTGTGGATTTGCCTTTCATTGCTGTCACGGCCATAAGGGGGTGCTGCTGAACTTTTAAGAAACAAAACACACACACACACACACACACTGGTTGTGAAGCCATAACCCTGAACCTCGCTGCTGGCCACGCTTCAAGGCAACGCTTCACGGCTGAACATGCAAGTCCACCTCTCCTGTAGGCAAACACGGCACAGGAAGTGCCTCTTCACTATTGTTGTAAATACCAAAAGAGGAAAAAAAAAAAGCTTGATGGAGAAAGCAGCACTCGTAGAAAGGGGAGGCCTGAAGCTTTCGTCGTGTTCTTTCATTTGCAGCTTTTATTACCTTTTTCGCTTCTCTGTGTATTTGAATGTGAGCAACAGTCACGAATGTGGCGCCTGACGCCGGCGCAACAGGAATTTTTGCTTTTTGCTCGTCGCTGTTAGTTGAGGCTCGGAGGGCAATGAAATGAATAAAATAAAAAAAATCAATCTTAAAGGGAGGGAGGTGTCCTGGCAGACGGTTTCAGCCCCCCCTTTACCTTACAGCTGACGGGTGATACCTGCTGCAGTACGGTAGCTTATAACTTATAATGTGCCAGTAAACATTTTTACTGAATAACGTGAAGCGTGTGTGTGTTTTCTACTCCATAATGTTTCCCAGCATTCACCTGCACATTTTCATACAATTTACTGCACAACTCAATGGAATTTCATCATTTGTCCACATTTATCCAAGTGGCTTCTTTAGTTCTAAAGGTTCTATCTGACGAGTCTAATCAGACCAAAGCCTCAGAATATCAAATACAACTCCAGTTGCCTACAATTTTAATTTGTAGGATAAAGGAGAATATTCAGTTTTACACATATTCAATAGTTGACGTGACAAAGAATGTTAACTGTAATTAGACAATTTTCTTTATCCACAAATCCTTAAATCGGTGTCATAGGCCAATAAACACAATAAAATAAGAGGATTTCGTTTTTCTCCATCAGAAACTGCATTTAGACAAACACAGGGAGAAATGGAATGAAATTAGAATAATAAAAATAATTTTATCAGATGAATATATATAAGAGGATACACGTTGTCAGGAAATGTGTAAATTTCTGCTTCTACTACTTGATAAATGTTTGTTAGAGTCACATCCTGCCCCTAGGGGGTGTGTTTCTTTTTCTTTTTTTAAACCGGAAGTGCACCTGCCCGCGCGGCCCAATCAGCGCGGCCCACCTGCGTTAATTAGCGCGCGCGCGGCGCCGCGGCTCCGTCTCCGGCTCCGGGACCTCCGCCGACCCCCGTGGATAAGTAGCTGCAGCCGGCTCCGGCTCACGGATCCGTGTTCGGCTGTGTCATGGCCAGGACCGGCTTCTGCGACTCCAAGCCGCTGCTGGACTTACACAAGAAGGTGAGACCAGACCGGACCGGACCGGGCCAGACCCGGACCAGGCCAGACCTACTCACATCATCCTGATCAGATGGGAAACACCTGCCAAGCATTTAATAGGAACATCTGTATCACTGTTAGTGTGTTAACCTGCACATGTGGAGCTGCAGCCACTTTATCAATGAATAAATCTGCTTATTAAAAACATGCGTTTTCCCCTCGACTTAACCCAAATAAGTTGATAAGAGTTGAGCAATGTGGTGGGAACATTTACAGACAGATGATTTTAACCTTTGACCTCTTAATGTCCTATTTCTCCAGGTAATTATTTTTGCACTTAAAGTAAAGTGCTTTGGTTTTCCATGCTCCAGTCAATGGGCGTCTTTCTGTGGAGTAATGAACCCGTTCTCTTCTGTTCTGTTCTGTTCTGTTCTCCTGTGTGTCCCTCTGAACAGGCGGATGAGAGGCGAGCCCCCCTGCGAACCTGGGCCAACGCCTGTGAGCCCAAAGACCGCTGGCAGCCTGCAGAGACGGACGAGTCCAGGACGGCCCCCGTCAGAGCGGAGCCGGAATGCAGATGGGTGGGAACGCGCTTCTGTCCCCGAGCTTCTCCAAACACGTCCTCTCTCTGGGCTTTTAAGATGCGTAATGTGTAAAAATCAGTGCGTGTGGAAGCTGCTGGTCCAGGCCACAGCACTGTTTAATCTGACGACACTTGCAGCTTTTCAGGATCTTAAAGGAAACAGCTCACGACTGTTTCAGATTTTTTTTCAAGAAGTGGGCTTGAATTCTGCTGAATTCACTGTTGAGTAACAAGTTCCAGCAACTTGATCAGAAAAAGCTGTGACTTGACCTGTGAGGTCGCGTTACGACTGTCTGTAGGATGTGTTCAGGTCTAAGATCATTTAAGTTTGCTGCTACGTCTGGCTCTGTTTCCCCGTGAAATGAACGGGTTCTGACTAATACCTGGAAACAATGAGTCGCTCCTGCAGAATGTGATAAAATCAGCCTCAAAATCTGTTTAAGGGACGGTGTCAAAAATGTCATGTGGTGTAACTCTGAAAACGTTGATGGTTTAACTAATTAAGTGTCTTAAAGGATTAAAAATGTACATGCTGTGCTTTAGTTTTATATTGTAGGTGCATCAGATAATTAAAAAAGAAAATCACAAATTCTATGACTTTTTTGTGTAAAAAAAAAAAAAGGGCACAAATAACTTTTTTTTTTTTTTTTTTTTTTTTTTTTTTTTTTTTTTTTTTTTTTTTTTTTTTTTTTTTTTTTTTTTACATGTTGAAAGACTTGATGAATGCTTCCTAAAACTATGAATTCTAAAAAGGAACACCTGCTGGGTGTTAAAGCTCTGCTCTCAGTATTTTTTCAGGTGACTTCACCTGTTGCATCGATGATTCCTGCGCTCTCTGTTTGCAGGACACCAGGTTGTCGGTGCAGACGAGCGACGGCATCATCATGGACTTCCACCAGGACAGCCGGACGTGCTCGTCTGGTAGGCGGCCGTGCCGTGTCGTGTTGTAAAGAATGCTCTGCCTGCATGTGTGTCACTTCACCTCCCCCCCCCCCCCTGCAGCGGACCCCTGTCTGGAGGACTCGCTGCTCCTGTACCACCCTGGGCTGCAGGGCCTCCACGGCCTCCAGGCCCTGGTGCCCAACCTGCTGCACCACGAGGTGGAGACGGCCCTGGAGAAGCTCCACCTCACGTGGGACCGCGCGTGTGCGTGGGACATCTTCCTGGACATGATGGTGAATGTTTTTATTTTTTTTGCATGTTTTCTCTTTGAGCAGCGTGGGACCACAACAGGGACGCCTACCGTCGCTCTGGATCCTCCTGAAATATTCAGAGCGCGCCTCCTGCTTTCTGTTTCCACCCTGCAGAGGACTCAAACCAGAAACACTTTTTCCAGCACCGACCTGCCACGCCACTTCACCGACGCGACCCGCGTCGTCCTGGTCGACTGGCTCATCCAAGTTCATGTGAGGCTTTTTTATTTATTTATTCCTCCAAAGAAAAGCTGGTCTGAATATATTAACACGCATCTGATGATGAGCAATCACCATCACTTATAAAATAAATAAATAAAAAAGCTTCTATACAAATAGTCTGTTCAAAGGAATAAAGCTTTTAGGAAATTCTTACTGAGCCTTAGATATATAGCTGCATTTAAATATTGACTCCTTTAATTCTCTAGTTCCATCTTCTGAAATGTTAATGTCTTCATGTCATTTCCTTTGCCTACAGATCAATAAATGTTAAACTACTCCTTACGTATTTTTTTCCGGGCAGGAGATGATGCACTTCCAGGAGGAGACGCTCTACCTGGCCGTGCACCTCCTCAACCGCTCCCTGCGGCAGCTCAAGGTGACCACGGCCAACCTGCAGCTGCTCGGCATGGTGTGTCTGTTCCTCGCTGCCAAGAAGGAGGAGTCTTTGCTTCCGGAGGTATGTCTGCTCCGACGCCCCCATCCCACCCCCCCAATCCAAAGGTGCAGTTATGATCTCGACTGTTATTTCTGATGCAGCATTTTTCGTTTTTCCTGCAGGGTTAACCACCGGAATCTTTCAAAACAAAAGCATGAATCATGTTACTGATGGATGAAATGTTCGGCAAGCACTCGCCAGATAGTGTTTATTAAATGTATCATCGTATTGTATGGATATTGTATACTAAATGCGTTTTGATGTATTAATCATATTCAATATTTCATATTTGGGTTTTATTTTGAAAGAAACCGGATATGCTTTACCATATCATAAGATATGACTGGTTTAGAGTAAGTGTCTTAGCATGAAATGGGTAACAACCACATCTGTCAAAATTGTCATGTGGTGTAACCCCAACTCTCTAACAAAGGAAAACGCACGCCATCAACTAGTTTTTATATTCTAGTTAGATTCAATATTTAAAATTGATCTTATTTTGGTTACACCAAACTTCCTCTACCTTTCCTCCTTGTGCCCTGAGGTGTCCGGACTCTGCTATTTAATGGACCACACCTACACCAAGCAGCAGCTGCTGCGAATGGAGCGCAAAGTCCTCTGCGGGCTCAAGTTCAACTTGTCCTACAGCCCCGCTCTGCACTTCCTCTTCCTCCTCGCCTCCATCGCCCACTGCAGCGCCAAGGTGCGTGCCCGGTTGTCGTTTTTATTTAATTCATCTCCCAGTCAGATCCCAGTAATGGTGGTGCCCCCCCCCTCCCCAGGTGGTGTGGATGGCTCGTTACCTCCTGGAGCTGTCACTCCTGGAGGGCCAGTGTGTGGTGTTCCTGCCCGTGCAGCTGGCCGGCGCCGCCCTCTGCCTGGCCCGCCGGGTCCTGCAGGAGCCCCCGACGCCGGAGGGCGAGGCCGCCTGGTGCCTGGCCTCCAGCATCTACGTCGGCAGGTGTGTAAGACTCTGTTTAAAACCAATCCCTTTCATCTGCATCTGTCCTCAATGCCTTAATTTTATTTAATTTTTTTTTGTTTTAGTGAAACCGCCCTGCTGAGGATCATGCACATTTTGGGCAACGCTGCAAGCAAAGCCCAGACCAGAGAGACCTGTGCTACTTTTATTAAATTCTCCTCCCCAGAAACCATGCACGTCAGCAGACACCCTGGACTAAAGAATACCTCTGGTATGCTCAGCGTATGCAGCTGACATACCCGACTCACAAAGCTTCAAGTTGATGATGCTAGACTTGAGGACTTGACTCCTGTGAATGTCTCCATGGATCCTGGGGCGTTTTCATGGAATTGGGCGGGGAAGAAGAGTGAGAAATTTGATGCCCAAACACTGTTGGACAAAGAACTGCTTGCACTTTGCATATGTGTGGTTTAGCCAGTCGAGTTACATACCCGTTTTATGATCTTTTCTTGTTGAGAAAAATATTTGAATTGTATTCATGTGTCCTTGTCTTATATTGGAGAGAGGATGTGAGCTTGTCAGGTTTAGGAAGTTTTTATGTAAAATAAAGTGTCTGCTGCAAAGTATTGCAATATATGCTCTTTTTTTTTATTTTTCGTGGCGATGACGGAACCTTCTCACTGCTGCTTATTGGCAGCTTCTGCTGACATGCTGAAGCAGGCCACGCAGACAATGGGCTCAGATGCCAAAGGTTGTAGAGATCATGGGACAGCAGAAGAATTTCTTTTTATTAAAAGGTAATAAAAAAAAATATGCAAATGCACATTTTCACACAGTGCATATTGTGAAACTCCAATTTCCTAACAGAGCTGTCACTTGACACACAGCAACAGCTTGACCACTCCAGGAGGTGTCAAGTGACTTCTGAGGGAAATCATGTGGTCCTTGCTCAGCAGCTGTTTTACACCCAATAATGGACACTCATCACATCTTGTTGGTTCCTATTCAGACAGCTGTGCCTTTTTTTTTTTTTTTTAATTTTTTTTAAATATCTTTTATTATATATAAGCTGTGCAGTGCATCAACCATCACTCTGGATGCATAAATAATATCTTGATCACAATTTTGATTTTTTAAGACCCATCTATTTTGTGGTGCCTCTCTCTGCTTCTCTGTAATCTGGATTTCAGAGGTCTTCCTGCTACATGAGCGCTGCTCTCTGATTGGCTATGGTGGTCGCGCGATGGACCAATGAGCGCGTCGCTTACGCAGCGTTCGTTTTGCACTAGTGTGTGTGTGGTAGGCGGTGCTACGTCCGGCTGTGGGTTCAGCTGAGGTAACGCAGTCACTTACCAACATGTTAATTTGAGCCATTGCGGGCTGCTTTGCGGCTGTTTTTTTTTTTTTTTCGTCTTTCCCGCACACATGACTGACTCACACCATGAGTCGATAACACACGTTTGTTAACTTTTTATTTTTTATTTTTTAAACATTTCGTCTTAACGTCAATTGATGGCGTCAAGCTAGTCAGGATTAGCCACCGGAATTTTTCAAAACAAAAGCGCTAATCTTGTTACTGATGGATGAAATTTTAGGTAAGTACTCACCAGATAGTATTTAATGAATTTATCATCGTACTGTAGGAAATACTAAATGGGTTTGTGGTATTATTCATTTTGATCCTTGTATATTTTCGCTCCAGTTGGGTTTTATTTTGAAATCAACCGGATATGCCTTACCTTATTTGGACAAGCTTCACAAACTGAAAACTTAACCCGTTTTTACTGTAATTTCTATCTGACATTATAGTTGACAAATGAAGCACGATTTATTTTAAATGCATAAAATGCCTATTATACAACATGTATATATAAACTTTAGCGTTGCCCGGTGCTCTTGAAAAGAGGATGAATGAGAAAACTTTAAATTTATATTACATTAATTGTCTGTTTTATATTTGTGGGTCACGTGTTCAACTCCAGCAAACAGCCCACAGCTTTTTTTAACATGTTTTGTGACAGGATTTTTGCCAAATCTCTACTTCCGGTCCGACCTTTCACTTTTTCCTCAACTTTTCCCATCCTTCGTGTACCTGTGGTTCTGACTCCCACGCAGAATGCATATCTAAATATTATTGGTGTTTATTTTTTTTTTTTGTGAGCTGTAAAAGAGGGCTGGACTCACTGAGTGTTACATAATATAGGGGGGGGGGTGCACGTGCTGCCTTCACGGACACTACAAAATCATCGGAAACTAGCACTAAATTATTAAAAACCTCCAGGATACATAAAACTGGAGGATGGTGTCAGTTAGTATACTAAGTACATTTACGCAAGTACTGTCCTTTACTGTTTCCATTTGATGCTAGTTATTGTAATATTTAAGTTGTAATATAATCTGCACAACATTTATCGGAGGGCTTTAGTTACAGTTCAATTGTATTTTTTTCTTGTGTGTATTAAATATACCGTCTACCCCAACTATCTGAAATGATAAAAACACAGTCATAACATTAACATAAACCTCACTGTAATCACTCTGTCACTTTTTCACTGGTCACTTTTTCTCTTCACACACACCCTGCACCTTAAGTGTGCATTAGCTATGTATGTGTACATGTGGGTATGTGCGTGGATATGTATGTCCATATATATATATGCAAATATGTGTGTATGTGTATGTATGTAGGTATGTACGTGCATGTATGTATGTATATATGCTTTGCTTATGCATACTTTCTTCTTACTATTTATTAGCATTTTCTCTCCATTCTATGTCCATAATGCATACTGTGTATGCGGATCAACAAATTCTGCGAATTTGTACATTGTGTTGTGTTTTTTATTTTTTTTTTTATAGTTTTTTTTATCTTCTTCCGCTTTTATTTTCCTCTCTTTATCTGTACAGTGCAGTAACAGACAAATTTCCCCGTTGTGGGATCAATAAAGTTTTATCTTATCTTATCTTATCTTATCATTGTAGTAGTTTTCCTTGTAATTGAATATCTTATGACAACAGTAGTTCTTATTTTACTTGGCTCATTTCTTCACTGCAGATATTTGCACGTTTCCACACAGTGCGGCTCCGGGTTCTTCTGTCTCGCAGCAGATCTGAAACGTTAAAGGGCAAGACTGTTGTTGATTTTTGATTTTTTTCCATCTCCTCCGAATAAAAAGGGAGCACAGAGAGCATGATCTCACTCTGGATCGACTAATAGAGGCCGTCTATCTGATGATGTCCCCAGCTCATTCTGTCACCTCTGCACCACGAGTTCTATTTTTGGTTTCATACTGACCATCATAGAGCCGTGTCCTCCAACTCCTCATGGATTACACAGCGAGTCATTTTAATGATAATTCTTTGCTGAATTGTTATTTCCTTTAAAAACATCAGGGCAATGTAAAACCATTACCAGCTGTTGGCCTGACTCAGGTTTGCAAAGTGTTTTCCAGCATGTTTCCTGCTGTACAGTTAAGACGTAGCTAGTATGGGCTGACACATACCCAATGGTTTGTCAATAAATATCCCATTACAACACAAGCAAACACATTTTAGATGGACAGATATGTTAACCAGTTTAAACGGGATCAAGCTATGGTTGAGTCATCAGATTTTTAGGATTGGATGGAATAAAAACATTTTCTGAGTCTAATATAGAGAGCGATAGGATGAGGGAAAAAAGGAGAAAGAAATATCTGGATGTGTCTTAAACTACCGACCTAAGTTAATACATTTCTGTGAATTCAAAACTATTATTACCTCATTTTACATTTGATACGTGAACCAGAAAAAAAATGATGTTTTTTACTGGAGAAATCTTAAACTGAAGAAATAAATTAGCCCTTAATAATACATGCTGTCTCCTCGGATTTTTGTTATCAGTATTTTCACCCCAGTAATTGTGATTATCACACAAAAAAATGTAAAAACTCCACAAATCCACTGATTTGCACAACAAAATGCACGTGGATGCATTTAATAAGGCCTCTCTTTCAACTCTCAGACACTTCTTCTAGAATAATAAATATGTACATAAGATTAGAACCTATTTATAACAATAATAGAATAAATCATATATATTTTTTTCAAGTTTTACATGATTTTTCATCTGAGCCGTCACCATCCTGTGCACACACAAACACACACTCGTGTCTGCATGCCTGTGCCTGTCGGTGTGTGTTACGGCAGCATTTTAAACACGAGTCTCTGCCACTTCCCCGTAGCGACGTTTAAACACATGCACAACAACCTAGACGCACAGGATTATTCCTATTTGTAGGTTTTTCACGGTCTTACACAAAACGTACTACTACTACTACTATCACTTTATTGAGCTTTGCAGGTTAGTATTAATGTGTAAGTTGCCATTGTTACACAATACAAAGCAAATACGCAGCAATCTGCACCGTGCTTTATATTATATAACTGTTTAAAAATATCCCATTAGGGAAGTAAATAGACTGTTTTATGCTGTTTTGCTATTAAATGGAATGTATTTCATCATTAGGGTCCACTATGCCAAAGGAAGAGTCCCGCCTGAGTGAATTCAAGAATGTTGAAGATAAGGGCGACGGTCCGACTCCGCTGGCATCAGGTGAAACCAAAGACGTGGACGACTGCGGCGGAAGAGGCTCCCGCTGCAGCTCAGAAAAAGACTCAGGATTCTCTGGTGAGTGAATGCGGCAGGAAATACTGTAGAAAATTAAACTGCTTTTGCCGGCGAACCCCCAAATCAGGATTTTTCCATTGATGTGCAGGAGCAGTGGCTTTAATGCACAAACATCACTTCTCACTCTTTTTTATTTTCTTGCAGACAGCTCAGAGTGGCAGCAGACAGACGTGGAGGACCAGACTAACAGGAGTCAGTCCAGAGAATGTGCAGGAACCCCACAGGCCGGCCAACGCCAAGAACAGGGTCAAGGGGACCTCATGAATCCTTGGCTGACTCCAGCTGGCCCTGAGCCCCGGCCTGTCTGTAAAATCAGCAACACGCCACTCAAACAGGTAACAGGTTGTAGAGGCAGACACGTTATTCTGATTATGGTCCTCAATGGATATATCGATAATGTATGAGATGTTTATAAGGTAATGCACTGGAATCCCTCACAGGAAAGGAAAGAGAGTGGGGGAGAAAAAGGGGATAAAATGACAGGAGGCGTTTTAGTAGTGAAGTGAAGCCGGTGAGTCACAAAATAAAAGAGATTTAAATGTCAGGCAAAGGCCAGGGTGACCGGCGCGTTGGGTGGGAATGACTTGTATGTGAAGCATCTGACCTGAACTTTGGCTCCTTTGAAGCCCCTCGGTTATTTTGGTTGGCGTGTCGGAGTCACTGGATCAGACAAAGCTTTTTGCAGACGTGTATTTTAACACCTTAAAAATACCTGTTGTAATGTTAAATCTGCCACAGAAGGGGGGGGGATGTGGATTTAACTTTTATTCCTTTCAGAAATCTCTGTCCTCCCTGTCTCTCCAGCCGAACACGACCCAGAAGAGGGATCAGCTCCTCTGGAGGACCCGCGGCAGAGGGGCCGGTGGTTCTAACGGGACCAGCGTGCCGCCGCCCCAGCGGCCCGCCGCGACGCTCCGGAGGTCGAACACATCGGTTAAGAAAGGTGGCACCTTCTTACCCATTCTCAACTCGTACCCGCGCATCGCACCGCGCCCCGGCAAGAAGCCGCTGGACCAGCCTCCGCCGAGCGCGGACTCGCAGACCCCGAGCAAGAGGGCGTGCAGGCAGCCCAGGAAGGCAGCAACGAACGGTAGTCTACCCTCCCCCGCCCCCTCAGGCCAGATCTCCTCCTCCTCCATCGGTTGTCAGAGGAACGGCGTCACCGGCGCACGCCGCCACCACCGTTTCCTCGCCACGATGGACGCCCTGAAGCGGTCGGGCCTGCTGGACATCGCGCTGCGCACCAGGGAGCTGCTGCGTCAGAGCGCCGCCACGGGGAGGGCCATCGCCCGGCTGCGGCAGCACGCCGACCTCCTGCACCGGGCCGCCTGCGGTGAGGCCGGCGCCGCCTGGGAGGGGCTCTGGAAGGCCATGGCGGAGTCTGGCGGCTACACGCCCATCCTCAGTACTGTACCGGGCCCGAGCCACAACCGTCCCTCAGAGAAAGTCAGCTTCATGTCCCCGGACAGTTCCACCGGTTAGGTCGAACCTGTGGTGCCTTCAGGGGCAGAGCGAGCGCTCAGGAGCAGCCAGTGGAGAACCTGTGGTTTTAATGGTTAGGGCTGATCAGCACATGCTGATGAACTACAGCTGCTGTATATTCTATCTGTTCCGTCCGCTCAGACCAACTTCATTCAGGGATGAATGTGAATAAATCACCTGGAACACAAAGGTGATGATTCATATTTCATCACCTTCGCGTTCGGTTCAAGAGAAACGTCCTTAATAATACATGCTGTCTCCTCAGCTTCAATTATTAAAACACAAAGGTGAGGATTTTCCTCATCAGTTTTCTTTCTCCCCCCAAAAAAAGTAAAAACACCACAAATCCTCCGATTTGCACAACAACACGCATTTTCAATTTCTGAAAGTGGAAGTATGAGCTGAGGAGTGCTGCATGTGGATGCATTTAATATAATAATAATAATCAAAATAGCAGAAATGTGCATATGACCAATATACCAAAGGTATATATGAATATAACCTATTTATGCAGCTCAGACCAACTTAATTCAGGGATAATATGAAGAAAATACCTGGTGGATAAAAGCCGAAAAAGCTTTCTGAAAGATTCCACTTCACTCGAAACACAAATGGGAGCCTAGCGTTCAGACATGACCTTTAACACCACAGACCGGACTGCTGTTGAGCCTTAAAAACTTTTCTACTTCTACTTCATGACAGGAAAAGCTTCTGTATATGAGGCAGCTGCTCTTTCTAGGGCACCATTCACATAAAACAGCACATCTCATGATCATGAACCGTTTAACATTCTTTTGATGGTTTTACTTCCTGAGAGCGTTTGACAGCTTCATGTATGTTGATGAAGTGGTTTCCTGCATGTGGTTTGTGTAGAGTTTGCATGTATCACACACACCGCTGCCGACAATACGCATATTTCAGAAGCTTTAAAGTGTTTCACACTCGTATGTTTCTCTCAAAATGTTAAGGTATTTAACATAAAACCATGTTTGAAAAATATACTTTCGTAGTATGATTTCACGTATCACGGGTCATCTCTACGATTGGGGTTTCTTAACCTTTAAATCAGGGGTCACCAACCCTGGTCCTGGTTTTTGTTCCAACCAGGCAGTACCGCCTGGTTCTACTAATCAGTCACTAGAAACCTTCATTAGTAGAACCGGGTGTGTTACTGCTTGGTTGGAACAAAAACCCGGACCCACAATGGCCCTCCTGGACCCTGCTGACCCCCTGCTTTAAATAATCCAGCTGTTACCACGGAAAATCACCAAGGCTCTGATGCACATGTGAGGACTACATGTATGTACTTCTACTCCTGTCAGGACCAGATGAAGGTAGTCATGATATCTCCACCTTTGCGTAAATCACTTACCGCCTTGAAGAAGCACATCTACCAACCATCCATCCATTTGCCTGGGACTCAAACACATGTTACGAGCTTAATACTCAAACATCTGGAACACATACATCCTACCCTGGGAACCACAGACATGGATTTACTTGTGTTTTACTGTAGGTGTCCACCTCAGATATATGGAAGCCGTGCTGGCGTAATCTAGTAATAAATAATCCTACAGAACTGACCTCTGTGGTCACGACGAGCTGAGAGGAGAAGCATGTGAGGCCGAAGAAGAAGAGGAGGAGGAGGAGGCCCTTAATCACACATGAAACCAGTGATACCAGGCTGTTCCTCTACATACCAGAGTAGGAACTGCTGCCAACTATATAGAATAGAAGAGTTACTGGGCTGTCTGGAGTCATCATTTGACTTTACCCATGACGATCACCCTAATCTAACCCTAACCCTGATCTAACCCTAACCCTGATCTAACCCTAACCCTGATCTAACCCTAACCCTGATCTAACCCTAACCCTGATCTAACCCTAACCCTGATCTAACCCTAACCCCGATCTAACCCTAACCCTGATCTAACCCTAACCCTGATCTAACCCTAACCCTGATCTAACCCTAACCCTGATCTAACCCTAACCCTGATCTAACCCTAAGCTTGAGACTTTCACACTAACGTAGAAATTCTTGGCAGGTCAACCAACAGAACATTTTAATTTCTCTCATACTACTACTATACTACAATACTATTTCTCCTCAAAATTATCCTGATTATACAAAAGTAACACTGGCCTTAACATAAGTTAAATCATTTTTTTCCCAATTTTATTAGACCCATCCTATAACAGCCCTGATGATGAGTCCAGGTGCATCACAAGATGATGTACTGGTATAAGGAGTGACTACCAGAAACACACTAGGTGATGATCAAGAACAGGAAGGATCAACCTAAGGGCAAATATCTCCCTTAAGTTGAAACCTAGAAATAGCAATGGAAATATGACAGAAGTCCATGCAAGACTATGCAAGTTGCACATATACCACAGTATCAGGAATCTCCAGCTGAAGATCAAAGACCCACACAGAGCTTCATAATATCATCATGGACCAGTGGTTCCCAAGATAAGAAGAAGAAAGGTTGATCCTGGTTTGGTAGAGATCAAGATTCCATCTTTGAACCAGTGGCTACCAGGAAAGCTGATTGACACAACCAGACAATAACCATCATGGGCCCTGGCAGCTACGAGATTCACGCTGAAGAAGAAATAAAGCCCCCCACCTGATGTACACACAAAAAGGTCTTGAGCTGAATCCACAACCAAAGCGTAGCCCTGGACGAGTCTTAACTCCCAGTGGAATCAAGTCCAATTTACTACCATTAATCCAGATGTCAGCAGGTATGGAACCCACCACTACCAACTACTGTAATCCTTCATGATACTTGATATCTAGTAAGTCAATTAGATTTTAGATGTTACATATGCTATACTATCAGAGGTTGTGTTGGTCTGGCTGGTCCAATTAAAAGTTTAACTTCTTGTTAAAAGAGAAACGCCACAATCATCTGCATATGTGCATAACGTGCTTTGTTCCATGATGTAAGTCAGAATCATTTCTCTGTGTGTTTCTTCGATGTGTAGTCATGTTTTCATGTCCATATTCTTAACTTAAATGTGGTTGAATGAGCATATAGAATATCTATTACTACATTCCCCAAAATAATTAGTAAATAAAAAAATATTGTATGTTTTAATTGTGAGTTACCATTTAAAAAACACTGGTTACAAGATGTTAGGCCTCTACATTTCACTTTTTTTTCTTTTACAAGTATAGCATCCATGATCAGGATATGATTTAGTTTTTTTCTGACACTCAATAAAACCAGCCGACTTAGAGACAGGTCTACAAATTTCATACTGTATCGGTGCAGGATTCTTCCAGGTTTTCCCCTCTGATGTGCTGCCGCTCGGCTTCTCTGCGTTGGGTTAAGGACCAGTCCATGTCAGGCCGGCACAGGCGACGGAAACGCTGACAAATACAAGAGAAATTTTTACTAATTGCACCAAAAACCCTGGAGGAAAAACAGTATGTGCAACTAAAGACCATTGTGGTTTTTTTTTTATGGTTGCATAGGATGTGATGAGACCTCATAAAGACAATAGAAACTACTAAAACTCCTCCTGTTGACTGAAGGTGAGACGTGACTTATCTGAGAGTTTTTATGACATTTGGCAGCACATCTGTATGGTGGTAAAATCCAGTGTGATCACTCGCCTCCATTGCTGTCTTCCTTTGTCCAGGCATATACTCTACAATATTCATTACTTAATGTTTTGCATGTGGCTGATTTCAAGTGAAAGTAGCTGGATTGTTGCATCATGAAACCTTGTCTTTACTTCCTGACTTCTTAGGCACAATCAGTGACACAGAACTCACCTGGCTGAGGCTGCCGGTCCCGGAGCTCACTTTATAAAGAGCCCATCCCGGCACCAGCAGGATGGAGGACAGCGCCAGCGCCCAGCCCAGCGCGTACGCCCAGCCCGGGTACACGTACGAGCGGTTGAAGGTCAGAGGCCGGTACTCCACCAGAGAACATACGAACGAGCCCTGGCAAGAGGAATTAAATTATAGACATATGGAGGCATTTTTCTACGTTGTCCGCGGCGTGTCCAACTCACCAGTGAGACCAGCGGGGTGAGGTAGAGCCAGCAGATTTTAAAGAAGGGGTTGGCCTGCACGCCTGTCATGTCCTCTATGACGCCGTATATCCGGTCTGCGCCTGAACAGGAAATGTATGTTTGTGAAATGCATCACTGTTACTTTCATATTTAAAATAACACTGATGCTTGATGTTCATGGTCACATCAGCCCAGTGTCTCTGCCTGTCTGAGAACCTCCAACACTAAATCACTGGACGGCCTTTAACCCATAAGAACCCAGACCCATTCATCATCTGGGTTATACCATAGACCAAATGGACCATATTGAACACATTTCTAAAGGTTTTATTCCCATAATAAAAAGTATTATTCCCATATATGTAACATTGGGCATTAGTGGTGAACATATTCCATATTAGGATGATTAGTATATGTCGCTTTGACATAAAGCCTCATAATGAGTCTGGGGGAACCAACACTTATGGGTTAAAACAGCATACCCACCATATATCCATGCCAGTGCCAGACATTCGAACACACAGAGGAAGAGGATGCAGGCGCCGTTACACGCATAGTAGTCAAAAATCTGGAATACATACATCCCTCCCTAGCGACAGGAGAAAAGAAGTTATTGCAATATGCGTATTTGAATTAAATCATGCAAATTATTTTTTTTTGGCAGCCCCACTGGTATGATGAATACCACATGTGAACCTGACCCGTACATAGCTGACCTCGGTTATCATGACAAGCTGAGAGAAGAAGCACGCGAGGCAGAAGAGGAGGAGGAAACGCTCCCGTCTGCCCGGCCTGCGCATCACCGTGGGAAACATGTCCGTGACGGACGTCATCAGCACTTCCATTGCCACGAACTGCACGGAGAGAAGAGAAGGCAGGATTATATTCACGCTTCCAAACGTCTTGTTCTTGTTTGCTTCCACATGCACGCCTCACCTGTGTGTCCAGGCCAAGGAGAATGAGCATGACGAAGAAGCAGATGGACCACAGCTGAGGAAGGGGCATCATGGCCACAGCCTGAGGGTACGCAATGAACGCCAGGCCTGGACCTGGACGACAAGACGCTCGACTGGTCACCTGTGATCTGTATATGTGTATAGTTTCAGACGCATTTTTTTGGGGACAAAATAGTAGAAATAAGCATAATAATGCTGATGAGTTGGAAACCATCAGACAAGATCCTGAAACCCAGTCCAATGGAACAGCCAGCCAACCAGCTCCTGCATGTCTGGAACCGTTACTGGAGCGTCTGTGGTCGTCCTCAAGATGGCAGCAAAGATTTTACCATGATTATAAAGTTTTGCATGCATGGGTGTAGAATGCTGATGTCCTAGTGAATCATGACTGTGTGTTAGGACTCGCAGCACCTGCTGGACATTTGTTGAACTGCAGGAGTGCCCCGCCTCTCCTCAGAGTTCTACCCTCAATCACCTGTTCATTGTACTCACCTGTGTTTTGTTATCACCTTTTGCTATTTGTCTGTTCAGGCTCTGATCCGCTGACCTTGTCTGTGAGCTCTGACCCCCTTTCTTCATGTGTAAGCGTTTACCTGATTAATCTGTAGATTTTGGAACCTTGGTATCAATTTGGATTTTTTTGATAATCATTTTGCTTTTATGATTTTTGTTTTTACAAAAAAGAACCTGTTTTGGAAATAAAATTGATTCAAGCAGATCTGCATTTGAGTCCCTGAGTCTGTGAGTCCTAAACCTGTGCATTTAAGGTGATGTGGTGACAACATGTCCAAAAACAACTCCTTAGCATTAGAATTCTTCAAACCAACTATCGGTCTCCTCTACGTCGCCTCAGAGAACTCATGTCATGTTTCCATGGTTCACACTGGTTGTAACTCAACAATGACCTTGTTCTGTGTTTTAATTTAAATGTGGTTGCATGAGCAGATAGAATATCTATTACTATGTTTAGTTACTATATGAATAAGTTGTCTTCATAAATTAAATGATTGTATGTTTTACCATTAAAATCACTGGTTACATATAGCATCCATGATCAGGACATGGTTTAGTTCAATAATTAAGACAAATCCAGGTTTTCTATTTCCACATCCAGGTTTTGAAGATTCTACCATCATTAAAAAGTCTTGTATGCATGGGTAGAGGATGTTTGTGTCCTAGTGAATCATGACTGTACAATTAAGGTGAAGTTGAACCAGTTCAGCTAATCAGCCGATTCCTCCTTAAATTTCTCTGAATACCTGACTCTGCGACTTCTGTGATGGGGACTCCTTGCTCCTGAGCCATGAATCCCAGCACAGAGAAGACGGCGAACCCCGCCACCACGCTGGTGCCACTGTTCAGTAAACACAGCCATAGACAGTCTCTGCACGACACACAGACACAGCGTTATTTTGGGCGTAGCTGAAAAGCGTCGGGTGCAGTCACACACACACTAACTTATAGCAGTTGTTGCTGTAAGTGTTGTAGCTGCCCAGCACGGTCAGGGAGCCTACTCCCACGCTGTAGGAGAAGAAGATCTGGGCCCCGGCCTCCATCCACACCTGTTCCAACAGAGCAGGGCTGAGTTCCACGCCGTCAAACCCGCGGCGTGGAATCAGCCTGTCACCGCTCTCTTGCTACCTGAGGGTCTGTGAGCCGCGAGGGTTCAGGCAGCAGGTAGAACACAACTCCTCGTAGGGCCCCGGGAAGAGAGAGGCCACGGATCAGAAGAATTAGCAGCATCACGTAGGGGAACGTAGCAGTGAAATACACCACCTGGGGGGGGGGGGGGGGGGGGGGACTGTTTAGGTACCTGTAGTATTTAGCATTTACACATCTCCTGCAGATTTAGAGATTATCGGCTGTACCTTTCCTGTAGATTTGACCCCTTTCCAGATACAAAAGTAGCAGATCACCCACATAGCGATAAGGCAGACCAGCACCTCCCACCTGATGCTGCCCATCTCCTCAATCCCCCCTGAGATAGCCAGCACCCGATGTCTATGGGAAAAATATCAAGTAACACGTGTATAATACTAATAATGTTTAAGTAGATTAAGTTTTAAAATGAATTTAGGGGGTAAATGTATGTTAATGTGCACAGACGTACTCCCAGAACTCGGTGGCAGCAGAGGTTGCGTTTGTCTGGTTGGTCCATTCATAGGTTCTGTTTCTGGTTGAAAAGTCCACACAGTCTTCTGACAGGTGAGGAGAACAAAAGAGAAATGTGTTCATTGGGTATTTTGCAATGTTGGTGACAGTGAATAGACTTCATACATAAAACTATCATTAGCTTACTATGTGCAAATAGTGTAATTTGAAATGTTGTGGTTTGTTCCATGAGATCTGTGTTCCATGTTTCTTAATGGAACTGTAGGTTAAAACCACACACACAAATATATAAAGGGATTATTTAATATTTCTTCCAGAAGGCTTTTTTTTCTCTTTAATTCGTGTCATGGTGGGATAGACCCGCTAACATCCCACAAACCTAATAAAAATCTGCAGCTGTAATATAATAATCCTTTCAACGTAATGACTTTCCCACAAACCTATAATAGTGTTTGCCTCTCCTTCACAATTTTGTAATCCTCTAGCATATATATATATATATATATATATATATATATATATATATATATATATATATATACATTTTAAATCCAATCACAGGTTTATATGAAAAAGACACTCATTTGCTTATTAAAAAAACAAAATAATTGTGTTAAAATTGCATCTGCTGTCGTAACATCAGCACATAAACGTTGTCCTGTTATACATGCTTCCTGGTGTGTTTACTTGTGTTCCAGTAGTTGTTGCAGCTGGACCAGGGCAGCTGGGAGCTGAAGGAGAACACCAGGTAGAGCAAAGCCCAGGACAGAATAATGATGTAGGTCATGCAGCTGTAGAGGATGATCAGCTGCCCTCCATATCCAATGCCTACAGGGCGACATGTAGGCCTTTCAGTCATGCACATCATGGGTAACAGCTCCATGCAAAAAAACTTTAGACTGATTTGTAGATCACTTTTGTGCATTAATTCCCGAATGGAATACCTTCTGCCAGTGGGCATAGCTTTCTCCAGCAGGTGATGCCCCCCTCCTGGGTGTGCTGGCCTACAGTGGTCTCCAGCAGGAACAGGGGTACGCCACAGGTCACCACAAACACCAGATATGGCACCAGGAATGCACCTGAGGGGAACAAATTACACAACCATGCACGTGTATGTCACAGTTTTCGAGGCGGTGACGCTCTTACCCCCTCCGTTTTTGTAGCACAGGTAGGGAAACCTCCACACGTTGCCCAGCCCGACAACATTTCCCGCTACAGCCAGGAGGAACTCCACCTTACTGCCCCAGTGGCCTCTCTCCTGCACCCTGGTCTGTTTGCCATTTGTTGCACGTTTTTCATCTAACATATCCAAAGCTCAGTCTGAACACGGTCCTCCTCTGAACACGGACACTGTGTCCAGGTTTCTCCTGTGTGTCATGTAATGTGCAACTACCTGGACAGTTAATCAGTTCCCACTGGGTATATCTAGGTTATCTTCAGTCTGAGGATAAACTGCAATTTCAACAATAACAACTGATTACAAAAGTAAATATTTTTAGTTTCCAAATCTGATATTCAGAAATTAAAACAATTTGGTGTAAGTATTGGAAAATCTCTTTTTATGTAGGTAAATGCCTTCTTGCAAAACATCCAATGACAAACTGAGTAGGACATTCAGGTTTCTTTTAATGCAGCAAAAATACAACTCATCAGTGAGTCAAACATTTATGCATGATGCAGTAGTTCTCAGCAGGTATGAGATAATCTTCAACTGTGTCTGTTAGTCTGTATGAAGTGATTAACAGAAAACATCATCATAGAGGATATGGACATGAGGATAAGTGTCGTTAATTGATTTTGTGATATTAACTTGTTTATCCGGATGTTTCATGGCCATTGGATGTGTAGGCTTTTGAATTTCTCCCTTCATTGACCTTAATTTTGAAATAAGTTCATTTTTTAGTAGACATAATGTAGTAATACCCTTTTTTGAGCGACATAGTATTGTATGACGTATTTTGAGCGACATAGTATAGTATGACCTGTTTTGAGCGACATAGTATAGTATGACCTTTTTTGAGCGACATAGTACAGTATGACGTATTTTGAGCGACATAGTACAGTATGACCTTTTTTGAGCGACATAGTATAGTATGACCTTTTTTGAGCGACATAGTATAGTATGACCTTTTTTGAGCGACATACTATAGTATGACCTTTTTTGAGCGACATAGTATAGTATGACGTATTTTGAGCGACATAGTATAGTATGACCTCTTTTGAGCGACATACTATAGTATGACCTTTTTTGAGCGACATAGTATAGTATGACGTATTTTGAGCGACATAGTACAGTATGACGTATTTTGAGCGACATAGTATAGTATGACCTATTTTGAGCGACATAGTATAGTATGACCTTTTTTGAGCGACATAGTATAGTATGACCTTTTTTGAGCGACATAGTATAGTATGACGTATTTTGAGCGACATAGTATAGTTTGACCTTTTTTGAGCGACATACTATAGTATGACCTTTTTTGAGCGACATAGTATAGTATGACGTATTTTGAGCGACATAGTATAGTATGACCTTTTTTGAGCGACATAGTATAGTATGACGTATTTTGAGCGACATAGTATAGTATGACCTTTTTTGAGCGACATAGTATAGTATGACGTATTTTGAGCGACATACTATAGTATGACCTTTTTTGAGCGACATAGTATAGTATGACGTATTTTGAGCGACATAGTATAGTATGACCTATTTTGATCAACATAGTATAGTATGACGTATTTTGAGCGACATAGTATAGTATGACCTATTTTGATCAACATAGTATAGTATGAACTATTTTGATCAACATAGTATAGTATGACGTATTTTGAGCGACATAGTATAGTATGACCTATTTTGATCAACATAGTATAGTATGACGTATTTTGAGCGACATAGTATAGTATGACGTATTTTGAGCGACAAAGTATAGTATGATCTTTTTTGAGCAACATAGTATAGTATGACCTTTTTTGAGCGACATAGTATAGTATGACCTTTTTTGAGCGACATACGACATATGACCTTTTTTGAGCGACATAGTATAGTATGACGTATTTTGAGTGCCATAGTATAGTATGACATATTTTGAGCGACATAGTATAGTATGACGTATTTTGAGCGACATAGTATAGTATTACGTATTTTGAGCAACATAGTATAGTATGACGTATTTTGAGCGACAAAGTATAGTATGATCTTTTTTGAGCAACATAGTATAGTATGACCTTTTTTGAGCGACATAGTATAGTATGACCTTTTTTGAGCGACATACGACATATGACCTTTTTTGAGCGACATAGTATAGTATGACGTATTTTGAGTGCCATAGTATAGTATGACATATTTTGAGCGACATAGTATAGTATGACGTATTTTGAGCGACATAGTATAGTATTACGTATTTTGAGCGACATAGTATAGTATGACCTTTTTTGAGCGACATAGTATAGTATGACAATTTTTGAGCGACATAGTATAGTATGACCTTTTGTACGCGACATAGTATAGTATGACCTTTTTTGAGCGACATAGTATAGTATGACCTTTTTTACGCGACATACTATAGTATGACCTTTTTTGAGCGACATAGTATAGTATGACCTTTTTTTAGCGACATAGTATAGTATGACCTTTTTTGAGCGACATACTATAGTTTGACCTTTTTTTAGCGACATAGTATAGTATGACCTTTTTTGAGCGACATAGTATAGTATGACCTTTTTTGAGCGACATACTATAGTTTGACCTTTTTTTAGCGACATAGTATAGTATGACCTTTTTTACGCGACATAGTATAGTATGACGTATTTTGAGCGACAAAGTATAGTTTGACCTTTTTTTAGCGACATAGTATAGTATGACCTTTTTTTAGCGACATAGTATAGTATGACCTTTTTTGAGCGACATAGTATAGTATGACCTTTTTTACGCGACATACTATAGTATGACCTTTTTTTAGCGACATAGTATAGTATGACCTTTTTTGAGCGACATAGTATAGTATGACCTTTTTTGAGCGACATAGTATAGTATGACCTTTTTTACGCGACTTACTATAGTATGACCTTTTTTGAGCGACATAGTATAGTATGACCTTTTTTGAGCGACATAGTATAGTATGACCTTTTTTGAGCGACATAGTATAGTATGACCTTTTTTTAGCGACATAGTATAGTATGACCTTTTTTGAGCGACATAGTATAGTATGACCTTTTTTACGCGACATACTATAGTATGACCTTTTTTGAGCGACATAGTATAGTATGACCTTTTTTTAGCGACATAGTATAGTATGACCTTTTTTGAGCGACATAGTATAGTTTGACCTTTTTTTAGCGACATAGTATAGTATGACCTTTTTTGAGCGACATAGTATAGTATGACCTTTTTTACGTGACATAGTATAGTATGACCTTTTTTTAGCGACATAGTATAGTATGACCTTCTTTGAGCGACATAGTATAGTATGACCTTTTTTGAGCGACATAGTATAGTATGACCTTTTTTTAGCGACATAGTATAGTATGACCTTTTTTTAGCGACATACTATAGTATGACCTTTTTTTAGCGACATAGTATAGTATGACCTTTTTTGAGCGACATAGTATAGTATGACCTTTTTTACGCGACATAGTATAGTATGACCTTTTTTACGCGACATAGTATAGTATGACCTTTTTTTAGCGACATAGTATAGTATGACCTTCTTTGAGCGACATAGTATAGTATGACCTTTTTTGAGCGACATAGTATAGTATGACCTTTTTTTAGCGACATAGTATAGTATGACCTTTTTTTAGCGACATAGTATAGTATGACCTTTTTTACGCGACATAGTATAGTATGACCTTTTTTGAGCGACATAGTATAGTATGACCTTTTTTGAGCGACATAGTATAGTATGACCTTTTTTGAGCGACATAGTATAGTATGACCTTTTTTGAGCGACATAGTATAGTATGACCTTTTTTGAGCGACATAGTATAGTATGACCTTTTTTGAGCGACATAGTATAGTATGACCTTTTTTGAGCGACATAGTATAGTATGACCTTTTTTGAGCGACATAGTATAGTATGACCTTTTTTGAGCGACATAGTATAGTATGACCTTTTTTACGCGACATAGTATAGTATGACCTTTTTTGAGCGACATAGTATAGTATGACCTTTTTTGAGCGACATAGTATAGTATGACCTTTTTTGAGCGACATAGTATAGTATGACCTTTTTTACGCGACATAGTATAGTATGACCTTTTTTGAGCGACATAGTATAGTATGACCTTTTTTGAGCGACATAGTATAGTATGACCTTTTTTGAGCGACATAGTATAGTATGACCTTTTTTACGCGACATAGTATAGTATGACCTTTTTTGAGCGACATAGTATAGTATGACCTTTTTTACGCGACATAGTATAGTTTGACCTTTTTTTAGCGACATAGTATAGTATGACCTATTTTGAGCGACATACTATAGTTTGACCTTTTTTACGCGACATACTATAGTATGACCTTTTTTGAGCGACATAGTATAGTTTGACCTTTTTTTAGCGACATAGTATAGTATGACCTTTTTTGAGCGACATAGTATAGTATGACCTTTTTTGAGCGACATAGTATAGTATGACCTTTTTTACGCGACATAGTATAGTATGACCTTTTTTGAGCGACATAGTATAGTATGACCTTTTTTGAGCGACATAGTATAGTATGACCTTTTTTGAGCGACATAGTATAGTATGACCTTTTTTGAGCGACATAGTATAGTATGACCTTTTTTACGCGACATAGTATAGTATGACCTATTTTGAGCGACATAGTATAGTATGACCTTTTTTGAGCGACATAGTATAGTATGACCTTTTTTGAGCGACATAGTATAGTATGACTTTTTTTAGCGACATAGTATAGTATGACCTTTTTTACGCGACATACCATAGTATGACCTTTTTTGAGCGACATAGTATAGTATGACCTTTTTTTAGCGACATAGTATAGTATGACCTTTTTTGAATGACATACTATAGTATGACCTAGTATAGTGTCAGTATTCAAGTGTTCCTGTATAAAGTAGTTGAAAGACAATGCATAGGCTCATCATGACAAGACATTTGCGGCTTGTTGGTTTGTGTGTAATCAAGCTGTACCGGACATATTGTGCACATTCTTTATTTATTTACAGCAATTCCCACATGTTACCACTGGTAAATGAAATGATTTAACATTCATGTTATGTAATGGCTTTATTCAGTGCATTTTCTTCAGGAATTACATTAGCAATGAAGAAAGACTCTTTCTTTGCATTATGTGCATTCATTTTAAACAGTGCATCCATCAGATTCACGGTTCTGCACCATTTCGGCCGCAGGAATCCATTGATCAAGTTCGAGTTTGATCAGTAAAACATTTGTGATCACATTGACCTAAAGCAGAGCACACCACAGCAGGCCCATCATTGCAAAAAAGCACGCTCTGAGCGTAATCTGTCCAGCTTCACTGGCCTCAGTACTGTCCGTCAGCTGCGTCTGCTCACCAGATGTCAGACGGCAGCGTTTCATGTTTCCAGCTGTGTCCCACACCAGCAGCTCCGCCTGAGCAAAGCAGCAGCTGGATGTGTAGCTCACCCACAGCGGCTGAGACAAGCCCAGCGCCCAATCTGACACGTTCAAGGGCGGGTCTCCTTTCTCCAATCTGGCCTTGTGGTGGTGGTGGTGGTGCTTGGGACCTGCACCGCCTGCTTGGTGCTGCTCCAGGCCGGGCTGGGGCTCCTCCAGGATGTCCCCTGTGGGTGGGGGGTTAAGGAATAACGTCAGAGTGCCTTCGCCTTTCTGCAGCTGGAGGGCGGCGAGGCCAGAGCGCCCCCTGTCTGACACAGCCAGAGACATACTCCAGTTAGACTCGTTGCAAGCTGGAGGGCAGGAGGCCTGCAGCCGGGCGGCGTAGCAGGATGGAGGAGACGTGTCAGGATCCTACAGGAGGCAGAGAAGACCTTCTTTGATAAGAATGTGAGATCAGCCAATACAAGGTCTTTGTGACCCTTTAAAACCAACATTGCTAAACCACATACATGGTGCAGCTATATCATATTATATTGTATATATTGTATATTCTGCATGGAATCTTTCTTTTCTAGCATTTCTCTGTCCCTGCTGTGCTAATGTAATTTCCCCATTGTGAGACAAATAAAGGATTATCTTATCTTATCTAAATGTCCCGTCTGTTTTCAGTACTCACCGGGGGAACCACAGTCAGGTAGGCCACAGCGTAGTTGGAGTCAGGGGAGTTGAGGGCCTGGACGGTGAGGGTCAGGGTGACAGTGGCCCCCGCCTGAGCTGTGGCAGGAGTGTGCAGGTTTACCTGACCCCTGAAGGACCCATTGACATGAAAGCTGCGAGACACAGGAAGTCAAAATCGCTTGTGATTCCGCAAAAAGCTTCATTTATTTTCTGCCATTGACTTTAATTACGAATGATCGATGATTGACTGTAATGGTTAACCTGTGAGGTCCTCTTGTATCGAGGTACAAATGGTCGTCATCGGCCGTCAAACTGAAGAGCCGGGGGGGGCCATGGTTCATTACGTCGAAATCCACCTTTGTGCTGTGTCCAGGCACCAGACGGGGGACAGATAACACCTGATGATGCGAACACACACGAGTTATTTATTATTGTTGTTTAGCAGCATCATGCTTCCCCCTCCTCTCATTTCTTTTCCGTTACCTGTATGTGAACATAGGTGGGTTGCACCATTTCTGTGGAAACCCTCTCCAGCTTGTTTCCGTTGCCGTCTCGGCCCGTGAGTCGCACGCAGAACGGCACCCTGGGAACAGAGTCCACGCGGCCTACCAGTTCCATCACGGGGTAGGACGACGAAGAGGAGGAGGAGGAGGAGTTCAGCCCCACCCACCTGAGGCTCTCCCCCTCGGTCCCCAGCAGCGTCACGTGACTGAAAGCGGCGCCCTCGTGCGGCGCCAGGCCTGTCACGGCCAGCACCAGGTAAGCAGAGACACCTGGGAAATGAAATGAGGAGCATGCTGGGAATCACCATTCTATGGTGTCACTATCCTTTGCGTTCACAATTACAACAACATTAAAGTGCAAGACGAGACAATCCTAAATTAAGTTCTTAACAATAAAGTGCAGCAGCTTTTACGTAGTGTTGCTAATGCTAAAAACTAAAACCAGGTATGACAAGACACACCCGACAAGACGAGACAAAGACACTGAGTGTTCCAGCTGTGTGCATTTGTAAATGTAATGGCTAGTGCAATATAAATATCAATATAACAGCAGCAAGTGCAAGTCCATACAAAGTTTCCAGGTGCATATACCAGAAAATGTCACTGAACAACTGAACAATGATATGGTGATATGGTTAATACGGCCTATAATCGATTTTTTTGTATACTGGCCTAGAATAAAGTGCAATTGCACCTCCACTACATTAGGGGGCAGCAGAGTGTGAGCAGGGAGCATACAGCACAGAGTATGAGTATGAAGTGTAGACACCAAGTGACACCATGAAAACATATTTAACAGGGATGAGATATATAACACACATATAACATATAACATATGTGTGTTATAGGTACAACATGAATCTGACAGCTTTAGTCATTTTGTGCAGAAGAAAACCTTCAGGTGTGCACCTGAAAGTTTGCACTTTCAGTTTCAACTTTTTGCTGCACACCAGAAATTGAAAAAAGAAACCTCTATGTTCTAATAGTGGTTTTGTACTAATGATATTTTAAAAATGATAATAAAATAAACGCCCTCACCTGCAGCAGGACTGCCCTCCACTCTGGCCAGGCCCGGGTGCGTCTCATTGGTTATAGTGGCAAAGTAATACAGGAAATCTACGCTGCTGTCTCCTGGGGGGGCAGATAAAACAAAAAGTGCAAATGCAATTGCATAACTAAGGTACCAGTGGATTTGTTTACATCCTAACAACTCTTTTCTTTACCTATTACATTAAATGTGATGGTTCCGTGACACCTGGTGGACAGTCCCCACAGGCCGGGCTGGATCGGAGCCAGCAGCCGGATGCGGTACAGACCCTCGAATCGCTTCAGCTCTGCCAGAGAAGCCGGCTCATCCAGCAGAGACTGGACCTGACCTGCAAAAAAACAGGGTTCTGCCTTCACCACCAGATTGTAACCGTCTGTGATATTGATAAAAAATGTGAGCAAGATGCAGCTCTGCAAGTTACCTGACGGAGCTGTGAGGACGCACTCTGTCAGAACGCCGGTCACGTGCAGCGTGACGTTTCTTATGGAGCTGTCAACTCGGAAGTAATGAGAGGACGTGGACTCCTGGTCACTCTCTACATGAAGGAGGGTCACCTGGGCAGGAAGTTATATAATAGCTGGGATAAACAACATCTATACGTTGGCAGTGGCTCACTTTGCATGAGAAAGGAGTCGTTTTGTAGTGATGAACTCAGAATTAGGGCTTTCAGTACATGTAATAATGAAGCCTGATGCTAATCAATTTTTATCTGAGTTTGCATTAAAATTGCTGCATGTAGAATGTTGCACCTTATCAGCTGCCGTGTTGTCCTCCACTATGGTGGAGACGCTGTGGATGTCAGAGTTGCTGGTGAAGACAGTCAGTCCTCCTGATAGGGAGGACAGGGACGAGTAGAGGGAGAAGCGATCAGGAGACAAAGCTTCCCTCCTCCTCCTCCTCATCCTCCTCTCTGTTGCGTACTTGGGGTCTTCGGTGAGGAGGAACGTCACCTGCGGGGAAAATGAGCCTAGATGAAAACGGCGGAGCGTGGATTTCATTCAGGGAGGGGGTCCCGTGAACGCACCTTGCTCTGTTTCTCGAGTGCGAGGGCCTTCACCGTGGGGAACAGGTGGGCGTCTTTGGGCGACGCGTCCGTGAACACAAAGATCTCCGACAGGGGGGGGCTGTGGGTGAGCGCCAGCTGGGAAAAAAACAAAAAAACGTGTGTGAACACATCCTGACCCCCCCCTCACCTCGAGTGTTACAGAAGGATTTGGGGCTGACTCACCTGGACGGCAGAGAAGCACATCTCAGGTTCGTCGCCTCCTCCCAGCGCCATCAGGTCGTCCATGTGCTGCATGAACTGGACCGGGTCCTCGGTCTCGTACACTGGTCCCACGTCTGCACGGAACAGTGGGTCACAAATGTCAAACAACAAGAATCACTAATTAACCTTTTTTTAATTAACCGTTTAAAGGGCTCGTATTACCCATGACTTATTTAGGAGCCTTTTCTCTGATTGGCTGATGTATGTGGTTGTGAAAAGGAAGGTGGGTGGTGACTGTATAGTTGTGACATCACAACTTTCTGGCTCATTTTACATTAAGTTTCTGAATAGGGGCTCTAAATGAAAATAAGATAAGATAAGATAAGATATGACTTTAATGATCCCACAACGGGGAAATTTGCTTGTTACTGCAGCGTACAGAGTAAAGAAAAGGTCTGCATACACAGTATGCATTATGGACATAAGAATGGAGAAAAAATACTAATAAATAGCAAGAAAAAAGTATGCATAAGCAAAGCATATATACATACATACATGCACGTACACACATATTTACATATTTGCATATATATACGCACGTACACATACATAGCTAATGCATGTAAATGCATACATGTGTAGATTAAAGGTTTTAAAGACATGCGAGTATTCATAATAACATAACACCATCTTCACCATCATAAATATAATAGAACATCTCACTTTCTACTATATGGGACCTTATGAAGCTGCAGGAAGTTTATCTAATCATATGAGAAGGCTCTGCAAAAGTACAAACATCTATCTACCAGCAAATGTCGAACATGACCTCATCACCCATAGAACTAAACTCTTACAAACCTGTGAGCATTGCTAATGCTGCAGGTATTTCCTTCCTCTCCATTCTAGCTCATCCCAAAGCTCACCTGGGTCGTGGAAGGGCACCAGCAGGAAGGTGCCGGGCTGCCCGACGCCGGCGGCCCGCCCGTCGATGATGGCGCTGGCCCGGCGGCGGGCGGCGTTGATCTCGTCGAACATGCTGCCCGTGGTGTCGATGACGAACACCAGCGCCGGCATCTGCTTCACGCTGAAGAGTCTGGGGAGTGGGGGGGGATAATAAGGACACGCAAACACACGCTATGATGTACACGACCACTATTTATTTATTAGATGAGCTGCAAAGTGAATAGAAAATATATTTAATATATTGTCAAGGTTAGAAATAATGATTTATAATTGAAATAATAATATTTTTCTCCCTCAGCTGTGCTTCCATTATAGCACAATCATTTATTTTTCTTCTAATGCAATTAACACATGATATTAAAACAGTAGAGTTAATGCAGTGCTTCTCAATTATTTTACTTGAAGAAAGAAAATATCTTGCGTGACTATAAATATTATAATTTGTCTATAAATTGTTATAAGTACCTCTGCATAACACTGTATCCTCATTAACGTATAAGAGAATAAAAAAGAAAGAAATATGGACCAACTTACAACAAAGAATAGCTTTATTAACAAAATAAAAATAAATGCTTAATTAAACACTATTGACTGACCATGTCAAACCACATGATACTGAAACAGAATCAAACAGAATTACTCTGTGCTGTATGCTCCCTGCACACATTTTGCCAATGAGAGCGCCACTGCCCCCTATTGTAGTGGAGGTGCAACTGCACTTTATTCTAGGACAGTAAAAAAAATAAAAATAAAAATAAAAAAGCATGTTCCCTGAGGTCAAACGCGCCTCTCCACTATTTGAGAACCACTGGTTTAATGTTATCTTCATTGAGAAAAACAGTGATTTTCTTAAAAAAAAAAACAAATAAGGACATTCCTAAGTGCTGTCCTCTCAAAGTTGTGGGTTTTTACAAATGGTGGTGAAACCCTACCTGAGGAAGGTCTTGTGTCCCACCGTGTCCCTGAGGTCTGTCAGCACGTTCATGGTGGCGTCGGTGGCCAGGCGGGCGGCCTCCAGGTGGAGGTAGTGGTGAGGCGAGAACACGGGGGACGTGCTGTCCTTGTTGATGCCGCCCTTGGCCGCGATGTGGCGGCTGCTGTCCAGAATTCCCCCGTGACTACATTTGCCTGTAAAAAAAAAAAAAAGAAAACGGCACCAACTTAATTTCTGGACTCATATGGTTGCGTTGAACTGCTGAAGCTGCTCTGGCGGACCCTGTGGTTTGGGAGGGGAGGTGCTGAAGTATCCGGTGGTGAGCAGCCGCTCGTCTCGCCGTGCGGCCGCCAGTCTCGGCAGGAGGTTGTTCCGGCAGGTGGCGCTGAAGCACTCCATACAGGTGGGGGTGTCGTCTGAGGACGGGAAAGAGAACTGTAGTTCATCATCGACAGGGGGGCCCATTATCATCATTGAATTTTGACACACACTTCTGGTTTTCACCAGAGCAGATAAATATTACACATATGGGTATTGTACAAATCCTACACCTGATATTGGCCACATGATGTATGTTAAAAGATCATTTTAGTTGGCTTCACCCATTTTCCATTGTTCTTTATCCTTGTATATAGCGTTGGTTCCACATTCCAGCTGCTGTACTGAGTGGGTGATAAATCTATTAACTGTACATGTAATGAGAAGGAGGGGCTCTGCAAACCGTAAAAAGACGATGGTTCATAACATTTACTGTTATTCTGTTCGATATAATATCCAACTTTTCTTGTATTGTTTCCATCCTGCACACACATCATCTATTGCACACCTGTCCATCCTGGAAGATGACCCTTTTCATTTTTTATTTTATTTTTTTATGTCCTGGAATAAAGTGCAATTGCACCTCCACTCCATTAGGGGGCAGCAGAGTTTTCACAGGGAGCATACAGCACAGAGTATGAGTATGAAGTGTAGACACCAAGTGACACCATGAAAACATATTTAACAGGGATGAGAAGACAGGCGGAGAGAGACGGAGATAAAGAGACAAACGAAAGTCTCCCAAAGCTAAGACGAGGAAATATGACGAAGCGTCTGTAGCGCTTGGTTCACTGTGAAAGACCGGTGTGTTACTGAGTCTGAAATGTTGGAGACAAAGACATTAAAGACATTACACCACAATCACTGATAAGACCATTTATGTAGTTTTATTGTTCAGTATCATATGGTTTGACATGGTCAGTCATACGTTGATAAGGATCCAGTGTTATGCAGAGCTACTTATAACAATTTTATTTCACCCATTGGGGCGAATCTGTGATTTGTGATTCTGGGCTCTACAGATAAATTGAATTGAACGGGTGGCAGTGATGTAGCTTCTTACCCTGAGCCACAGGAACAGCAGGTTCGTCCGGCTGCAGCAGGTGCAGGTAAATGGAGCGTTGGCCCATCTCCACCCAGTTACTGTGGCTGTAGAAGTCCTGGCGGCAAGACGAAGCATCGTTTGCCTCCACAAACTCAGGGTTCAGTCAATCTTTTTCGACATTCACGGCCGCGTACCTGCAGCGAGTGGAGCAGTTGGCCCAGGCTGTGGCGGGCGCTCTGGAACTCGTGGGCCCTCGTCGACAGCAGCGTCTGGGCCCAGAGCCGCCGCAGCGTCGCCGTGGCGCTGCCCACGCTCTCCGAGTCAAAGTGGTACACCGGGTCCGACCTGGTGGAGCTCAGGAAGTCCATGGCCGCGTTGGACCGCACCACCTCCCCCACGGCCCGCCAGAAGCCACGGCCCAGTCCGGTCTGGAAGGGAACACAAGGTTTCACCATAATTATGCCAGAATGTTTGTAATGTCCAATTCTCCCTGTAATGTTTCCACCTGCACACATCATCTACTGCAGCCTGGCCGTCCTGCTAATATGCGATTTGTGATTCTGGGCGACACAAATACATGGAATTGAATTGAATATGAGATTTAATACAACCTCTAGCCAAAAATATAGAATCACCAGTTATGGACGAACACCCACTGAGACATTTTATTCTATAGATCAAACTTGCATCAAAAGCATGAAACAGTAATGAAGTCATTCAAAAGTGCATCATCTCTCACTTTTCTCTACACACACATCCTGCACCTTAAGTATGCATTAGCTATGTATGTGTACGTGTGTGTATGTGCGTATATATATGCAAATATGTAAATATGTGTGTATGTGCATGTATGTATGTATATATGCTTTGCTTATGCATACTTTTTTCTTGCTATTTATTAGTATTTTTTCTCCATTCTTATGTCCATAATGCATACTGTGTATGCGGATCAACAAATAATACGGATTTTGTACAATTTTGTACATGTATTTTTATTTTTTATAGCATGTACATGCACTGTACGCTGCAGTAACAAGTGAATGTCCCCGTTGTGGGATCAATAAAGTCTTATCTTATCTTATCTCTTATCTTTTCTTATCTTATCTTCTCTCTGCAGGTCGGAGCTTTGCTGTCGATCGTTTTTTTTCAGTTTCCACGACAAGTTTTCAATTGGGGTGATACAGCTGACATCTTTGGCAACCATATGTGAAGTTACCTTTTTGGTAATCTGAGGCAGGTGCCCAGTTAAGGAAAGCAAATTGACTGGGTATGTCCTTTAGTGTTTCCTGAATGCCAAGGAGCTGCACTTTTGAATGACTTCATTATTGCTTCATGCTTTTTTTTGTATATTAGATACTGTTCAGCTCTCGTTCGCTCCATTTTCTTTTTGTCTGCAAAGTGCAGAATTCCTCGGTGCACCTGTTCGTCCGTCGGGTGTTTTTTAGTTTCCCTCAGCGTCTCCATGGTGACGTTGAGCACGGCCTGCTCCGTGATGAACTGGTGCGTGTGCGAGCCCCACGACAGCGTTAACACCCGGGACCAGAAGTTTGGGAGGAAACCCGTGCATGGCGACGCCAGGAGGAGGAAAGCGAGAATAAACCAGCGCACGTTTGTCCCTCTCGCTTCCCAGATTCTTCCTCTGCTCACTGTTAACATCATGTCCTGGTTGCTGTTTCACATCCTACCTATAAAAAATAAGACATTTATCACATGAATATGTCACTTCAGAGACAACAATGAGCTACAAGATCATAAAATGCTCCAAAGGGCAGATTTGGGTTATGAGCTTCTGACTTCTTCACCACAAGCAGCACATGCAAATATTAATTAATGCAGCCGTAAGCAATTGAATTTCACCTCGTGACCAAACTAATAATAAATATCTGCACTGATTCTGTGGGAAAAGGCCCATTCCGTGCAATAATAAGCCAATTAATCACCATAGCAACCAGGCAGGCTTCAGAGACAAATCCAGACTGTCTCACCTGTGGCTGCAGTAGACCAGGAAGTAAAGTCCACCTGGTGCATGATGGGAAATAGGTCGTTTTTTTTTCAGGTAATAGTTGCTATGAAAACTTTCTGGTTATGTTGCGGTTAATTAATTAATGTGTGAAGTTACTTCATGCAGACTTAACGCATTTATCACCACTTCTAGCAGACGGCTTTGCTAACCTTGGTGTTTCATTAAGTTTTAGTTTAAGTTAACTCCTAAATCCTTCACAGGAGTGTTTTCTGTTTGCTGAATGAAAAGCTATACACTGACCCATCTCCTCTGGTCCAGTAATGTTAATTTTCAGTCATCACCCACTCCTTAACACCCCCCCCCACCACCACCACCTCTTCTTGCACTTTCCTCAGCTTTGTCTGTACAGAGGCTCCTATTGTTCCTCGTCATCTTCCACATACAATACTTTGGTTTTGTTCTCATAGTCTGTGCGGCTGAAACAAAGGTCTGAGCTCACAATCAGCTCTTCCCGCTCGCCCCATTCAGCAGATCTGCTCTAATTGATTGGCGTGGCCCCTATGAACACAGAAAACCTATTTCACAGCTTCTGACGCCATATCGTTATTTATTTCTTAACATTTCCACACAACCATGCTCCACCTGCTATTGCATGAGTTTGCCAACCCAAACTCCTGCAATAGCATCATCTCATCCTTTATCATAACAGCGAGAGTGCAAATACTGTTTATGCAGAATCTAATTCGTGCAAAATACTACTAACATTTGCTAAAGTTGTACTTATAATTCAAGAGTTCCTTCACACTCACCTCTGTTCATCTGCTCAGACTCGGCTCTGACACCACAACAAGTGCAGGAGCGCCAGACATGAACGTGCGTACATGTGACCACGTAGACACCACAACCTGTTAACCAATCTGTGTCACAAAAATGATGAATCTTCACTTGTTTTAGGCTTCTCTCTGACGGAGATGTAAGAAGAAGAAGAAGGAGAAGAAGAAGAAGGAGAGGGACTTTTTGCCCAGATAAGAGTCCAGTTGCCACTGAGTGGTCACACCATGAGGCTCCTCGCCGTAGCGGGGGCTTGTGCCCCTCCTTACACCCCATTATTGCACGGTGCATTGACTCCCCACAATAGAGCTGCATATATTACAGGCCGGGGGCTCGATTCAGGCCGTCCCACCCCCCTTACTCACCATCCATCACTCTCTCTTCTCCTCACAAAACCAAGATGAAATGCAGCTTTTCACGATTCCAACACCACTCCTTCCCTCTCCCTAGTTACCCCCATTACCAACGGCAGACATCAAGACGGACATGAGCTGGTAGCCACTCTGCAGGAACAGAGTTCAGTTCAGTTTGTTGGGCTGAGGTGAATGACCACAGCTTTGGTCCTTTTATTCAGTAGTTTGGCTCTTATTTAATAATTGTGAATGACTGAGGCGAGTAGTAAAGCAGATAGGACATGCTGTACAGTTATGCAGCCAGTATGTGTCAGTGGAATCCCCCCAAAAAAAACCTCAATAAAGAGTCAGTCAGGTTTGTTGTTTCCATCTGATGAGCAGTAAATCAGCAGGAAGCTTCACTGCTGTCAAGTTGTTTTTTCATTCAAATGATCGATTTGTGCCTTTCATGCATCAACTGAATAAGGAAATATCTTTTTTATGCAAAATTCTGAAATCAGGTTCTTTATGTTTATTCTACTGAAGATAAACCTTTCTCATTAGATTTTATGTTTGCTGAGTCAACACACATCGGCATGAATTACTCATGGATCTTTTATCTGAATAGTTTTCCTTTTTCACGTGTTTATTGGGGAGATCTACATGCATCCCGCCAAATATTTACACCAATGTGTGGATGTAGAGACTGTCCAAAGCATTGTGCGTATAGTAGAAAGCTAGAAGGAAATATTCCACTAATCTGCTGTGCTTACTGCGAGCCTGCTGCAGGTGAGGTTAGTGGGCTACATGTTTCCTGTTCACCTGCGGTGAGACAGCACAGTTTCTTTCTTTTGACATTCAAGCTATTTTTTCCCACGTACATGGACATTTTCTGTACGTGAGAACCTGCAGGTCTATAAAACCGAACTGCAGACACCACCAGACAGACTTGCTTGTCCACACTCTGAAAATATTACGTCAACTGGAAATATACCTACCCTCCTTAAAACTTCAACTGAATTGAAGCATCAGAACAGAGTAATTCATCTGAGATATAAACCTTAGACTGTTCGAAAAAGGCCATATTATACTGTGGTGCATAAAAAAGATTAAACTATAGTATGTTGCATATAAAAGGTCATATTATAGTTTGTTGCATATAAAAGGTCATATTATAGTATGTTGCATATAAAAGGTCATATTATAGTTTGTTGCATATAAAAGGTCATATTATAGTATGGTGCATAAAAAAGGTCATACTATAGTATGTTGCATAAAAAAGGTCATACTATAGTATGTTGCATAAAAAAGGTCATACTATAGTATGTTGCATAAAAAAGGTCATACTATAGTATGTTGCATAAAAATGTCATATTATAGTATGTTGCATAAAAAAGTTCATATTATAGTTTGTTGCATAAAAAGGACATGGTGTGAATGGTGAGATTCCTGATGTCTAACCCTATCAGATGGTAAAATGCAGAGTCCTTTTAGTTGGGTTATTTTGTGCATACTGTGTTTAAAGTGCATTGCTGTATGTGCCTTTAACATCTGCGGGATGCATTCATTACAAATGGTCTGTAAGAACTGGGGTGATTATTTTTATTAAAAAAAAAAGAAAAAAAAAGAAATCACACCTTTTATGTGGCATAAACATGTATGTGTTATGGATGATTGCACTGGGAGCTAAAGTTAAAAAGAGTTTATTATTTTTTAATATATGTATTATAAGTTGAGTCTTACATACTTACATGTGCCTGAAACATTCACATAAATAACAGCTTACTGCATGTTCCTAATGTAAAAAGATAGTGTAAGTAATGTAAAATGATGTTATCTCAAAAGGGCATTATTTCTGGGGATAACAATTAGACATTTATTTTTTCTAGATTGTGGAATGGAACTTAAGCTCCGCCCGGCCGGCCGGCCCTTGTGCAGAAATCGAGCGCCCTTCAGGAGGCGTGACAGTCTCGTGGACTTTGTTGCTCTTCCTGCTTTATAAACGCAACTCATTCCTACGTCTTTACAACAGGGAAACACGTTCCCCTTATAAAGGTAGGAGTCTATCCTGTTCGGTTGTGTTTAACATGATGCAGCAGCGTCAGATTTATTGTTTATACATTAGTTCTTATGCAGTCACAGCTCTATTTAAATATTAAATACCGTAATTGTAAGTAAATTAACTGCGTGGAAGAAAATCATTTGCTGGTTTTTGATCTGTCATTTTACAGTCAGTGTGAGATATTCATGTACAGGTAAAAAAAACAATAATAAAACCTTAAATGAAATCAAGTTGAACAGGACACTGAATAGAATAACAGAAATGTGTATGTATGTATGTATGTATGTAGTTATGTATGTGGATGATTTGGTGACAGGATCCAGGAACACAACAGATTTAATAGAGCATCAACAGGTCATATGAGCATGACAGCAGGAAGAAATGAAGAGAATCTCAGAGTCTCTCATGAGCTTCTTCCCTGTGTGTGTGTGTGTGTGTGTGTGTGTGTGTGTGTGTGGGCAGTTGTCTGATTGTAAAACACATCGTAAACACACAGTTCAATCACACAGTGTTTGTTGTAGTAGTGCTCACCATGCCTGATCCTAACCTCATCAGATACCACAGAACGCCAGCTTTGGTATGTCTTTTCTATCTGATCACTGGTTGTTAACATTGTTAACGTGGGATAAGGGAGGTTCAAGCAGCTGTCAGCATCAGCAGATGGATCAACATGTTTATTCTAAGGGTGCAGCCTAACACTGGAGCAGACTAACACGCCCCCTATTCAGACTTACACACATACATATACATACATATGTACACACACACACACACACACACACATATATACATACATATATATATATATATATATATACATATACACATATATATATATATGTGTACATATATATATATATACACAAACATATATATATATATATGCACACACAGACACACACACACATAATTTTGTTATATAATTCCATTATAATTATATAATAATAAAATAAAACATTTTTGGAGGGACAGGTAAAAACACATTATTACGTTATTTTCACTGATGAAAGTCTCCTGTGATCTGAGTAAGTTCACACCCACTTCTGATAAAAAATGAATCAAGGCAGTGACTCATACCCTAACGGTGCATTTCCCAAGGTAGTGTCGTCTGTTTTTCCCTGGAACTCCATGGGCTCTGACTAATAGATGTCTTTAAAAGCCTACAGTTGGTAATGAAACCACCTCCCAAAACAGCATCCAAACAGCATGTTCCTATCAGTGAAACAGAAAGACGAGCATCTGTGTTTTGCTGGTATTGAAAACAATTCAGGATTTCGAAATACCCTGGTATGCCATCATATTTTAATACCGCCCTAGCCTATTCTCCATTGCTGCTGTGTAGAACTGCACTGTGCCATCCGCTGAAATGCAATATTTCTCTAGTTGCTACAGGAATAAATGTAGGACCGCAGCAATGTTGTCTCTTAAATGTAGAATAATCGTCATTATGTCCTTGCTGATTGCTGCACAGGAACAAAGATGGACTGCTGTGGTCTGATATCGGTCCAGAAGGAACCAGGTACAGAGCTGTTAGACCTCAACTATCTGACTGTGAAGTCTACAGATACTAATTCCATATGATTTCAGTACAGAAGAGACCTTGACCTCTGTGTGGTTCGTTTTCCTCCTCAGTTCCTCTGAAGAGCATTGAGGTGGAGCTGGAGGTGAGGGACCATGTGTCTACGGTGGTCTCCACTCTGCTCTACGAGAACAAGGAGGACAAACCCCTGGAGGCAGTTTTCGTCTTCCCTTTGCCTGGAGACGCCGCCGTCTGTCATTTCAGTGCCACCATCGGACCGACCCGGGTCGTAGCCGAGGTGAAGGAGAAGCAGCAGGTGAGCTGGATGGTAAAGACACAAACCGCCATTGTCGAATCCGCAAAGATACTAAAACGTCGTCTGTGCCTTTTCCCCGAAGGCTCGCGAGGACTACGATGACGCGTTGAGCTCCGGTCGGCAGGCCTTCCTGTTGGAGGAGAGCGAGCAGAGTCCAGATATATTCTCCCTGAGCGTGGGCAGTCTGCCTCCAGGAGAGAGCGCCTCCATCAGGCTGGAGTACGTCACTGAGCTGGCTGTGCAGGCGGACGATGGGCTGAGGTTCTGTCTGCCCGCTGTGCTCAACCCTCGCTACCAACCTCACGGTAGGAAAACCAGTTGACGGGTCCATCTTAGACCATGTTCAGACTGCAGCCTGAAGTCAGCCAAATCTGAGTTTGTACCTGATCTTCTCAAACCACACAGTTGACGGGTCCATCTTAGACCATGTTCAGACTGCAGCCTGAAGTCAGCCAAATCTGAGTTTGTACCTGATCTTCTAATGACAGTCTGAACGACACAGATACGATTTTATTCAAATGCAACCTAGGACACTTAGATGTCCAAGTTACGAGTCTACTAGTCCCTGACAGCCAACAAGAGTCATTTGGAACTGTAAGTTGCAGAAAACACTGTCCTACCACAGGTAAACAGGAAAGGAGCGGTAAATTTCTTCAGATTATCTCATAGTCATGGGATATTTGGGGTGATGATTTGGTTTCTCCTTTCCCATCCAGAACTTTCATCGGTTCTCATTCATCTGTCTAAAGTCATTTCAATATTTTGAACCCGTTTCTTGTTGTTGACAGGAAGTGAAGGCAGCAGCGTCCAGGTGACGTCTGTTCCAGCCTCTCTGGTGCCCTACAGTCTGTCTTTCTCCGCCCGGGTGTCCGCTCCTCGTCCGGTTTCTAAAGTGGAGTCCAACTGCTCCCTGGACCCTCTGCAGTACCTCAACACAGAGAAGAGCCAGGCCACGGTACACAGAGTGCTGACCTGTCCACTGTGTGGTTGTTCCTCGGTACTGAGGACAGGGCGCCACCTTTATCTACATTTATGAGCGTGTGTTGTGAACTGCAGGTCAAGTTGGCTGCAGGACACAAGTTCGACAGGGATGTGGAACTGTTTATTTATTACAAAGACGCCCACCAGCCCACCGCTGTGGTGGAGGCAGGACGGTCCTCCGACAAGCCTGGTGAGTGAAGAGCAGGGAGGGCATACTTATTCTGAAACTGGTGGCTTACTTGGGTTGGAAAGAACTGGTTTGTGGTCTGTTTCCTATATTTCAGGCACTCTGATGGGTGATCCAATGGTGATGCTGAGCCTGTACCCTGAGTTTCCCCAGGCTGTGATGTCCTCAGTCGCCTCACGTGGAGAGTTTGTGTTCTTAATCGATCGATCTGGAAGTATGGATTGTCCTATGCACAACAGCAAGCGGCAAGAGACTCGCATCGCCAGTGCTAGGGTATTTAATACGTGTTAACTCTGTCATAAAGTCATTCATAGTGTTTCTCTCACCAGGCAGCCTTCACCCTTTTCTATCTCTCTTCCTCCAAGGATACTCTACTGCTCCTGATGAAGAGTTTACCAATGGGCTGCTACTTCAACATCTACAGTTTCGGGTCTAGCTATGAACACATCTTTCCGTAAGTTGCTCCCGCCTTTCACTTAGCCCACAAACATTTGCATCAAATAGAGATGTAAAGTGTATCCACACTCATTTGTGTGTGTTCTAATGGCAGTAAGAGTGTGGAGTACAGTGAGAAGACCATGGAAGAGGCTCTGAAGAAAGTTAAGGACATGGGTGCTGATCTGGGAGGAACGGAGATCCTGGAGCCCCTAAAACACATTTACAGCCAGCCCTGTATTCCCAGTCAACCAAGACAAGTAACACACACACACACACACACACACACACACACACATACACACCACCAAATGTATGCATTCCAATAAGAGTCACAATCTGCTGAAATCTATTCAGTAGTTACACCTTTTCTGTACATTCCAAATATGAAGGTGAACAAACCGGTTTGTGTGAGGCTCATACTTAACACACCCTTGTTGTTGTTGGACTTATGGCACCTGTTGCAGGTCTCAAAGTGTGATGTTATGTAACTCATGTGATAATGTAAACTCTTCTTTCTAGCTGTTTGTCTTTACTGACGGAGAGGTGGGAAACACAAAAGACGTCATAAATCTGGTGAAGAAGAACTCAGGCTCCCACAGGTGAATGCAACAATTAACTATGAATGCCTCCTGTCACCTTGTGCTGTGTGTGTGTGTGTGTGTGTTTTAAAAGAGAACTCCTTTATTGCAGGTGTTTCTCTTTTGGGATTGGGGAAGGGGCCAGCTCTGCTCTCATCAATGGGCTGGCCAAGGAAGGAGGAGGTCATGCTCAGTTCATCACAGGAGATGATAGGATGCAACCAAAAGTAAAACATCACAATAATGATTAAAAAAATGTTTTGCACGTTAAATTAGTGCTGAGACTGAGACCTAAATGAAAATTAATCCATATGTTTTACTCATCAGGTGATGCAGTCGCTGCGATTTGCTCTGCAGCCAGCTGTGGAAGACATCTCAGTCACATGGGATTTACCAAAGGGAGTGGGTGTGACTGTCGTTTCTCCACCAATCGCAGCAATTTTCCAGGGTCAAAGGTCATTGATTTATGCCCAGCTCACTGGACAGGTAAGAGCAGCACCATGTCTCTAGTCTAAATGATAAAGTGCCAAAATCTCTGCAGCATCTTCTGTACCCACATTCAGGAGACAGATATAGGTCTATATTAACCAGACTGGTTTCTGTCACTGATTTCTCAGAGTCCAGAGGCAGCAGAGGGCTGTGTGACGGTGAAGTACAGCCTGGCAGGTCATCCAACCCAAAACCTGCTGCACTTCAGCCTCAAACCTGCAGAGGACACTGGGTAAAACAGGGTTGGATCAAGTATCATGGATTAGATACTGACTTCACAATACTGAGGTTATTCATACACATTAATGTGTGTATACACATTCTCTCTCGTCTGCAGACTAACAGTCCACAGGTTGGGGGCTCAGACTCTGATCCGGTCCCTGGAGATGGAGGAGAGAAACCACACAGAAGAGCAAGATGGAGGAGTGAAGCAGAAGGTGGTGGAGCTCAGTGTCCAATCAGGAGTGAGCAGCTCCTTCACCGCCTTCATTGCTGTTAATCAAGGCGACGGCAAGGTGATCCAGGGGCCTCTGGCACGAAGAAATGTACCAACAGGTAAATATCTAACAATCAGGAGACCAGTTCAACCATAGTGTGCATGCTGCATGTTTGAGACATGGCAAACCAAAAAAAAAAAAGTTAAAGGGTATTTTGGCTAAAATAAACCATGTTGTAATATTTTTGAGCATAGGTCTTAACTCTGGCAATGAACAAACCCTGTGAGCCAAGACAATGAAGTCAGGGTTTGTCTAATCATACTCTAGCCTATTATATATATATTTGTTTATTGCTTATAGTTTTTCCCCAGCTTTTAACCTTCATTTAATATCCTACTCTCTTTTTATCTAAGGGCTTTTAATGTGCTGTGCCCCCCCTATGATGAATTATCAGATGTGTAAGTAAAAAGGTTATATTATTTGATCGCACACATGTTAATTTCTACATCAACTGAACACAAAAATACATGTTACCACGTTACCATGTTATGTTCATCCATTCATCTCGTTTGTGCTATTGTGGTACCTGTGGAAGTCCATTTCTGTCATGGTAAAAAAAAACAAAATATTGATTATTCTGACTCAGTATGTCATAAATATGAGATATGGAACATCATATGTAGACAATAGTAGTTTCAGTTCAGGGTTACTGACACTATTGATTAAAAAAAGATCCATAGGTGCAATGCTTTACACAATAGTTTATGGATTGTAATTCCAGAAAAGGCAACACAAATATGTACAATTTGAAGCAATTTTCAGCAGATGTCCTCATGTTGTGTCTTCAGCCATGTTTTGGTCCTGTTGAGTACTAATATTGTTTGTATGATTTTGCTATGGTGCATTTCTTTGGAGACTGCAGGTGCTTTTGAAGCAGAAGAATATCCTGAAGATGATCTAGATGAAGGATGTGAAGGTACAACTTTATTCTGCTGCCTGCTCTGTGAAGATTATATGATTTACCACATTAACAATGTATAGAGTGGATTCCTCATTGGTTTAATGTGTTTTCATTGAAAAAACAGAGCTTTTCCTTCAAAAATAATGACATATCTAAGTGACCCCAAACTTTTGAATGGTAGTGTACATGAGATAATAGCATTATTTCTGCCTTTTCTGTTATGTGCCTCATCACAGAATATCAGAAACCAGTATTTTTTTTAGTTGATTTGATTTTTTATTTTGGTCTTAAGGGGGGATGGTGGCGTGTCCCTCAATGGACTTTGCACAAGTGCCCTTTGAGTGTGAAGGTAAGTCAAACACTGAATGAGAATTAAGTAGTAATAGTTTTTAGTCACAAGTTCACATTTTGAATTTCAGTGGGGAATATAAAAATAAAAATAATGATGTTAATACATTTCATTAATGGAATGCTTTTCAAGATACATGAGGTTAATTTGTAATTTAAAAACACAAACATTAACACCCAACAATATTTATGTTAAAAGCAGTTTCAAGTTTTTCTTTTCTTCTATTATTCCAATAACATATTTACTCTTGAGGATTTTCATTTGTGAAAATGATTCACATATAACGCCTGTCTTCTTATCTATCTAAACAAACGCGGCTGTTTGAAACAATACGATGAAGTTTCAAAATATCTCAGATTGTTTTTCATAACATTAAGTACAACATTAAACCATCACAATAGTTGGTTTACCTGAAGGACAGGTGCTAGCTAACCAGAAGCTGCTAACACATTGACTTGCATTGAAAAATGGAAACTCGCTCAGACTCAGAAATCTGTATTTTTAAGTTAATTTTCTTTCTGCGAAGGACCGATGATGCGGAACTATGAATCCATGGCCTTTCCAAAGAGTCTATGTAAGTAAAACACTGAATGAGAATTAAATACACATCTGTGTATTTCTAGGAAGAACAGTATATGGCTTAAGAATAACATTATTTATTTACCACATATTTATAAACGAAATTCCATGGGAACAATGAGAGAAATGAGATGAAACAAAGAAATACAAGTACATGTAAAGTACAAGTCTCCGGATTCTTTTTAATCAATGACGAGTGTTTTCTTACCATTAATCCTGGTGCTGCCTGGTTTTTACAAGACTTTCCTCGTGTGTTTCCGTCTGTTGATTTGACATCATGATGAAACTGATAGCAAACACTTCCTGCCAAGAGAATGCTATATATATTACGATGCTAATGTAGCCTAGCGTGTTTCATAAGTGGAATTTTGTATTTTTCATATTAGACAAACTGCAGAACTCTATGTAGAATTGTCCATTCCTGCTGCAAAGTACGATCGTGTTTTCTTTCTTTTAGTCATCTTCTCAAAATGTATTTTTTTAAATGAGTTAGCTAACAACGCTATAAACCGACGGAAGTTTACTTCCTGGTCTCACGACAAGCATTTTGCATATGCGCACATCGGCCGCTATTTTCTACAATAAAATACGGTAAATTCCACTACAACATCGTGTCTGTTCATTTGTGTCGCCTATGACATTAATATTTAAATAAATAGATAAATAGAAGACGTGTAGGTTCGCCACTTTCCCGCTGAAATGACTGCGAACCGGCTTGATAGTTCGCGCATGCGCAAATGGGTTTAACTGACGGAAGTTTACTTCCTGGTCTCCTGACAAGCCGCTGTGCGATTTTCTTTTTTTTTTTTTTTTATAATAATTTTTAACAATAAAGATTCGCCTGCGAGCCAGATGCATTTGTTATTTACAATAATAAATAATAATTATAAATGACTATTTATAATTAATTTACATTTTTTCTAAATGATAATAATTTACCTGATTTAACTGTGATGACTTGTGACGTCATTAATTCCAAGTTATTATTTTGATTTTTCTATGTGTATAATAATTATCAATATAACTATTATTAATTAATAATACTATTGAATTAATAATATGGAATTATTGATAACTATTATTAATTATTATTTATAATTATTTATTGATTTCTCTATAATATTCATTCATGAGTTCATGGTCCCCAGAGGGTGAAGTGTGATGACTTATGACGTCATTAATTCTAAGCACCACCATAAGGTTAATATTTATATAATATGTAATATTATTATTAATAATAGTTAATAATATTAATAATAGGTATTATCATGAATTAATAATAATACTTAATGAATTAATACAACATAATTATTATGCATTATTTATCATTAGTTTTAGATTTTTCTATATAATAATTTTTGGATGGATTTACCGTAGCGTTGCTCTCACCAGGCAACTCTGCTGATGAGGACGTGCCGGAGCAGCCTCCCAGAGACCCCCTGCTGCAGGTGGTGTCCCTCCAGAAGGCGTCTGGCTGCTGGCTGCTGGACCCGGGTCTGGCTGCTGCTCTGGGAAAGACCAGCGTGGAGGTGGAGAAACCCAAACCTTCAGCGGTGGGTCCTACACTGAAGTAAATACGACTCCAACAGAGATAGGAACAATCACCAGGGCTTTACTCTGTGTATAATAATCAGACACAAACTGAGATATATCAATGACCAAATCTGGGAAGAGATCACATGTAAATGTTGTCTTATTTCATTATTTAATTGAACTGCTTTGCTGTCTTTGGTTTCCTGGATGTCGTCCCGTTCTTTCGTGCTGTGAATTAGGTGATTAAGGAAGTGTGGGCCACCATTCTGGTTCTGATCTGGCTTCATGGTTTCAAGTCGGATGTTCGTGATGAGTGGGAGCTTCTGGCCCTGAAGGCCACGTCATGGCTCCGTGCTCAGAAAGGTAATCACCGCACTAACGAGTGCTGATCTGATGTTTCCTGATGTCAGTGTGTTCTAATCAGGTACTATATTTATCGTAATGGTGGCTCTTCCTGTGTTTCTTCCAGCACCGTGTGTGACCGAGTGTGTGGAAGCTGCAAATACACTGTTGGGTTGCAAGGTGCAGAAAGATTCTCTGGGCTTTTGAAGTTACCATTAAACTGGCTGCATCTTCAAGTTTGGTGAACAGGAGCAGATTTACTCCATTCTGCATCCACTCTATGAATATTAAATCTAACTACTCTTGCACTATTTACCTTTATGATATGTTGTGCTTTTGCATGTTTCACATCACATCCTGCTATATAGTATTAGTTTTATTAACAGTCCAATGGTCTTTAACATGTAAGGTCTTAGGAAGGCAATGGTCACTGTTTAAGGTTATGCTAAGGATTTAGGAAATGAGGCTTCCCTTTTGTTTTTTTCCCTGTTAAAGTTTTTTTGGGGGGATTTTTACTTGTAAAATGTGAGGGTCTAAGAACAAACTGTAAAACCGATCAGGGCCAATCTGTGACTTGTGATTCTGGGCTGAACAAATAAAAATTGACTTGACTCGATAGGATCACATGGTCACTTTTGTGTGATAAAGGTGAAGTCTGCAAGAGTGAATGAGTTTTCCATTCTTTGTTCTTCTAATCTCAATAAGAGAGTTGTATATAAGTCCTGTGACCAGACTTCTTCTTCTTTGGTTTACTTAGGCTGACCTGCATGTCACTATGGATGAAACTGAGTTTTTTTTGTGACATATGCACAGCACTATATATTAAATTATTATAATTTAGATTAAATTCCTATGAAACATTATATCTAATAACCTTTATCACTTACCAGTATAAATTATTCAAGGATAATGTTCACAGCTTCTCCTGCACCACAGATTCTTGCTTCTTGAAGCAGCTTTTATTTTGAAAACTTGCTTTTCTATTTATTGTTATGAATATATTATTATTTATGGAGCCTTTTTTCGTTTAATAATGGTTATGACTAACGATTTTAACATTGATGAAGGAATTTGTTTGAACTATAAAGTAGACCTATAAACAAAAACTAAATGCTGTACAGAAAAGGTAGAACTACTTGTTCCAGATTTTCAGCTGCTCATCTTGTACTCATATATTTATACACTCCAATACAATGTGAATACATCAACAACTATCACCATTCTACAGCACAAAACAACAAACATTCATTGCAATTAGCTTTAGGAGATCGACTGAAATAAAAAAGTCAAGCTCCACCCGCCTGGTGCTCTCGTGTGTATAAAACGAGCGTCCACCAGAAAGCGCGACTTCACTGTTTACTGGAAGGAACTGGTCAGTAGTCTCATTCCGTTCCTGAACATCTTCCAAGGTAGGCATGAGTTCTGTGATTTTCGACCACTTTAACTAAATACTATACCATTGTTATTTACTGTATTATTTATTTTATTATATTTAGACCATATAATTATATTATCGATTATGTTCAGTGGCCTGACGCACTGAGAAAGCAGGAAAACGAAAGTAAGTCAGATTTTGCTCCTCCCCAACAAAATAAAAGAATTCAATGTGTGATATATATATATATATATATATATATATATATATATATATATATATATATATATATATATAGACAATGAAAGTCACTGTACACTGTATATATATATATATATATATATATAAAAGAAATTCAATTCAATTCTGCAATGACGGACTGAGAGCTGATTGGCTGTTGGCTTTTCCTTAATAACTCTGGATCTAAATGTCCGACACATACCAAACTTGGCAGTAATGACCAGATAGACATCAGCATCCCACCTGTGGTGTTGAAAGTCTGTATTAAACCACAGTAGAGTCCTGATGCCCAAAGGCGGTGGGAAATTGCAGTGGGAAATGTCTAGTTAATCAATAAAGTTGTTAAATTAAATTAAAAAAAAAAAAAAAGAAATGAGGCTGATACTGCCCAGATGTAAATTGGCAGACCTCGGGATGCTGGATATTAGAACGGAAAGACTGGAGGATGACATCCAGACATTTAACCTGCAGGGAGGGAGAAACAGAGCAGTTGTCAGTAATAGGAAACTGTTGCTTTCGAATAGTGTGGATTTGGTGCAGATGTCATCAATTTCATGAGAACCAGGATTGTTACACACATTTCATTGAAATATTGTTGATTCAATAGGAAACAAATCCATCGGTTGAAGTTAATTAACTAGCATTACAAGCAGGAACTTTGCTGGTCAATGTCTATAATATACAGTGACTTTCATTGTCTATGTGCTTGGCTGTTGTTTCGCAGGTAGAAAGATGAACTGCTGTGGTCTGATAACTTCCCAGAAGGAAGCAGGTGGGGGTTAATCCTTTTATTGTCCCCGTAGGGAAGTTTGTTCCATTTTATTTCTATACAGCACTGTTACACAACAATTTGCTCTTACAAAAAACACAAACACACACACACACCTGCTGATGATGCAGACATGTAGTGTGACGTTTATCCTTCACGACTAACCTCAGAAATATCAGAGTTGAAGCTTCAAACTTTGGATGTGACAGGCACATCGTGGTTTCCTGTTTTGACTATGTGAAACCCAACCAAGCACCTCTGTGTGGTTCGTGTTCCTCCTCAGTTCCTCTGAAGAGCATTGAGGTGGAGCTGGAGGTGAGGGACCATGTGTCTACGGTGGTCTCCACTCTGCTCTACGAGAACAAGGAGGACAAACCCCTGGAGGCAGTTTTCGTCTTCCCTTTGCCTGGAGACGCGGCCGTCTGTCATTTCAGTGCCACCGTCGGACCGACCCGGGTCGTAGCCGAGGTGAAGGAGAAGCAGCAGGTGAGCTGGATGGTAAAGACACGCCCGCCGTTGTCGAATCCACCAAGATACTAAAACGTCGTCTGTGTCTTTTACCCGCAGGCTCGCGAGGACTACGATGACGCGTTGAGCTCCGGTCGGCAGGCCTTCCTGTTGGAGGAGAGCGAGCAGAGTCCAGATATATTCTCCCTGAGCGTGGGCAGTCTGCCTCCAGGAGAGAGCGCCTCCATCAGGCTGGAGTACGTCACTGAGCTGGCTGTGCAGGCGGACGACGGGCTGAGGTTCTGTCTGCCCGCTGTGCTCAACCCTCGCTACCAACCTCACGGTAGGAAAACCAGTTGATGGGTCCAGCTTAGACCATGTTCAGACTGCAGCCTGAAGTCAGCCAAATCTGAGTTTGTACCTGATCTTCTAATGACAGTCTGAACGACACAGATACGATTTTATTCAAATGCAACCTAGGACACTTAGATGTCCAAGTTACGAGTCTACTAGTCCCTGACAGCCAACAAGAGTCATTTGGAACTGAAAGTTGCAGAAAACACTGTCCTACCACAGGTAAACAGGAAAGGAGCGGTAAATTTCTTCAGACTATCTCATAGTCATGGGATATTTGGGGTGATGATTTGGTTTCTCCTTTCCCATCCAGAACTTTCATCGGTTCTCATTCATCTGTGTAAAGTCATTCCAAAGTCTCAGATTTCAATATTTTGAACCCGTTTCTTGTTGACAGGAAGTGAAGGCGGCAGTGTCCAGGTGACGTCTGTTCCAGCCTCTCTGGTGCCCTACAGTCTGTCTTTCTCCGCCCGGGTGTCCGCTCCTCGTCCGGTTTCTAAAGTGGAGTCTAACTGCTCCCTGGACCCTCTGCAGTACCTCAACACAGAGAAGAGCCAGGCCACGGTACACAGAGTGCTGACGTGTCCACTGTGTGGTTGTTCCTCGGTACTGAGGACAGGGCGCCACCTTTATCTAAATTTATGAGCGTGTGTTGTGAACTGCAGGTCAAGTTGGCTGCAGGACACAAGTTCGACAGGGATGTGGAACTGTTTATTTATTACAAAGACGCCCACCAGCCCACCGCTGTGGTGGAGGCAGGACGGTCCTCCGACAAGCCTGGTGAGTGAAGAGCAGGGAAGGCATACTTATTCTGAAACTGGTGGCTTACTTGGGTTGGAAAGAACTGGTTTGTGGTCTGTTTCCTATATTTCAGGCACTCTGATGGGTGATCCAATGGTGATGCTGAGCCTGTACCCTGAGTTTCCCCAGGCTGTGATGTCCTCAGTCGCCTCACGTGGAGAGTTTGTGTTCTTAATCGATCGATCTGGAAGTATGGATTGTCCTATGCACAACAGCAAGCGGCAAGAGACTCGCATCGCCAGTGCCAGGGTATTTAATACGTGTTAACTCTGTCATAAAGTCATTGATAGTGTTTCTCTCACCAGGCAGCCTTCACCATCTATCTCTCTTCCTCCAAGGATACTCTACTGCTCCTGATGAAGAGTTTACCAATGGGCTGCTACTTCAACATCTACAGTTTCGGGTCTCGCTATGAACACATCTTTCCGTAAGTTGCTCCCGCCTTTCACTTAGCCCACAAACATTTGCTTCAAATAGAGATGTAAAAGTGTATCCACACTCATTTGTGTGTGTTCTAATGGCAGTAAGAGTGTGGAGTACAGTGAGAAGACCATGGAAAAGGCTCTGAAGACAGTTAAGGACATGGGTGCTGATCTGGGAGGAACGGAGATCCTGGAGCCCCTAAAACACATTTACAGCCAGCCCTGCATTCCCAGTCAACCAAGACAAGTAACACACACACACACACACACACACACACACACACACACACAACCAAATGTATGAAAAAAACAAAAAAAATCATCACGGTAACGGAAATGTTTTCACTGTTCCATTGTTCTTTTTATTCCAATCAAAGAGTCACAATCTGCTGAAATTTACTCAGTAGTTACACCTTTACTGTTGAACAAGTTGAACAAACCGGTTTGTGTGTGGCTCATACTTAACACACCCTTGTTGTTCTTACATCGCTGCTAAATCTGCTTGTGTTACTGGAACAACAGCCTGACACTGTTGTCATAGTAGGGGACTAATGGCATGTGTTGCAGGTCTCATAGTGTGATGTTATGTAACTTATGTGATAATGTAAACTCTCCTCTAGCTGTTTGTCTTTACTGACGGAGAGGTGGGGAACACAAAAGAGGTTATAAATCTGGCGAAGAAGAATTCAGGCTCCCACAGGTGAATGCAACAATTACACAATTTCTAGAGTGCCTCCTGTCACCTTGTGCTGTGTGTGTGTGTGTGTGTGTGTGTGTGTTAAATCAGTAGGATTAGAATATTGCAATTACCAGAATGTAAATCAGAAGCAGGGGAAGCTTTGAGAGAGACTGCTTTGATACAACTGACTGGAGTTTACTCCAGGGCAGTGATGATCAAGAGGAGGCCACAGCATTTACTACAGATTACATCAATTCCTGCATGGATACATTGTTGCTCCAACTAAGATTCACTGCTACCCAAATAATAAACCCAGAATACCCAGTAATGTCAAACAACTCCATAATCAGAAAAGAAGGAGGACAACCTGATGGAGCTGAGGGGTGAACGGAGAGATATCAAAAGCAGCCCGAAGGAGGCCAAGGTGGCATACGGGAGGAAGGTGGAAGTGAAGATGAAAAACAAGACTAAGGAGGCATGGCAGGGGATCAAGAACATCACTGGGTGTTGGAAGAAGAGAAGTATGGCTGAGGGTGACCTGTCCAGGGCCAACGACCTGAACCTGGCAACTCAGTGTTGGGGACATCCAATTCTCCCGACACCTCTAAAGCCATCCCACCCCCAATACCCCACTTGGCAATGGTTGCTTAACCAGCTCCCAACTCCCAGTATCACCCCACCCTGTTTCATGGACATGGACAGTACATTTCCCCATTGCCCAACTCTTACCTTGGCCTCCACCCCAGTCACCCATCATAAGTCATACTAAGTCATGCCACCTCTTCACCTCCAACATTGGACACAACCGACTCACCGACTACCCCTGCTTCCATCTCCAACCCAGCCCCCTCATATCTCTGACCCAGCACACCCACCACCTACAATCTTCACAGACCAAGTGAGGGGGCCAATGTAGGAGACTGAAATCCGAGGCGGCTGGGACAGATGGCATCTGTGCAAGACTGCTGAAGTCATGTGCAGAGTCATTAGCCGAGCCACTTTACTTCATTGCCTCTTCAATAGGAGTCTGTAGGAAGGCAAGGTGCCTACACTGTGGAAAACATCATGTTTGGTACCAATCCCCCCAAAAAAAACACCAATACCAAAGAACTTGATGACTACAGACTGGTTATCTAAAGACACCTCACATCTAAAGAAAGCTGCAATACCTTCTCAAGCCCCAGGTATGCTATGCACTGGATCCTCAGCAGTTTGCCTACCAAGGGAATGTGGAAGTGAAGGATGCAGTCCTGTATCTTCTTCACAGGGTACAGTTTCACTTGGACAAGGTGTTTCTGATGGCGGTAAGAGTGTGGAGTACAGTGAGAAGACCATTGAAAAGCCATTTCTAAAGAAAGTTAAGGACATGGTTCCTGATCTGGGAGTAACGTAGACCCTGAAGTCCCTAAAACACATTTAGGAGCCTAACTATCCTCTTCACAGGGTACACTCTCACTTGGAGAAGGTTGGATGTGCTGTGAGAATCATGTTTTTTTATTTGTCCAGTCCCTTCAATACCATCCAACCACTGTCGCTTAGGGATAAACTGGTGGGGATGGGAGTGGAGCCTGGCCTGGTAAAACGGATCACAGACTACCTCTACACCACAGACTTCAGCTACAACTCTTGGACTTGCCACATGCAGAAGTTGGAGGATTTTGTGGGATGGTGCCGGACCAATCAGCTGCACCTGAACACCACCGAGACAGTCTCTACTTAGAAGTACTTAGGGGTGCCCCTTGACTGAACTGAACTGGTCTACAAACTCCCCTGCACTCTACAAGAAGGGCCAATTGGGAGCAGGACAGCCTACCACCACCACTGCTATGTGTAGACCTTCCTCAAATCTCAGGATATGTGGCGCCTAAATGTTAACTTTAATTCTTATTTTTATCTTATTTTATTTTATTTCTCAGTGAGAAGTGTGACCAAAGTGCCTTTGTTGGCAGTATGTGTATAGTGTATTTATGTATACTACTTAAGTGACACCTTAAATTCCCTCTGGGGATCAATAAAGGTACTCTACTCTTCTCTTTATTGCAGGTGTTTCTCTTTTGGGATTGGGGAAGGGGCCAGCTCTGCTCTCATCAATGGGCTGGCCAAGGAAGGAGGAGGTCATGCTCAGTTCATCACAGGAGATGATAGGATGCAACCAAAAGTAAAACATCACAATAATGATTAAAAAAATGGTTTGCACGTTAAATTAGTGCTGAAACTGAGGCCTAAATAAATAATAATCCATATGTTTTACTCATCAGGTGATGCAGTCACTGCGATTTGCTCTGCAGCCAGCTGTGGAAGACATCTCAGTCACATGGGATTTACCAAAGGGAGTGGGTGTGACTGTCCTTTCTCCACCAATCACAGCAATTTTCCAGGGTCAAAGGTCATTGATTTATGCCCAGCTCACTGGACAGGTAAGAGCAGCACCATGTCTCTAGTCTAAATGATAAAGTGCCAAAATCTCTGCAGCATCTTCTGTACCCACATTCAGGAGACAGATATAGGTCTATATTAACCAGACTGGTTTCTATCACTGATTTCTCAGAGTCCAGAGGCAGCAGAGGGCTGTGTGACGGTGAAGTACAGCCTGGCAGGTCATCCAACCCAAAACCTGCTGCACTTCAGTCTCAAACCTGCAGAGGACACTGGGTAAAACAGGGTTGGATCAAGTATCATGTATTAGATACTGACTTCACAATACTGAGGGTATTCATACACATTAATGTGTGTATACACATTCCTTCTCGTCTGCAGACTAACAGTCCACAGGTTGGGGGCTCAGACTCTGATCCGGTCCCTGGAGATGGAGGAGAGAAACCACACAGAAGAGCAAGATGGAGGAGTGAAGCAGAAGGTGGTGGAGCTTAGTGTCCAATCAGGAGTGAGCAGCTCCTTCACTGCCTTCATTGCTGTTAATCAAGGCGACGGCAAGGCGATCCAGGGGCCTCTGGCACGAAGAAATATACCAACAGGTAAATATCTTTCTTTTTCCACAGCAAATGAAGCACAGTAGTGTATTGCTTTGACAGCACTGCAAGAAATTCAGAAACTACTGTTTTATAAGTTGTGTTAATAGTCATAATTAGTAATTAGTAATAATTAATAGTTATATTCTGTTGAGTTGACTCTTTTAATTTTTTATTTTGCTCTTAAGCTGCAATGTATGGATGCGCACGGAGTCTTTGCTTCGGTGCTATTCCACAACCGAGTAAGTAAAACACTGAATGAGAATTGAGAATTGAACACACATTTGTGTATTTCTAGGAAGAACAGTATATGGATTAAAACAATGAGAAGAATATAACATTTATTTCTGTCAGAATCTTCAAATATTGCAGCCTTTAATGTAAATTAATGTATTCATGACTTGTTTTATGTCTAGAACACAAAGCTGCAAGCAGAAAAGGAAAAGGCTTCAGACTCGGAAATCAGTGTTCTATAGAAACATTTTCTTTCTGCAAAGGACCGAAGATGGGGGGGTATAAAATGAAGGCCATCGACCACAGTCTTCAGCGTGACTCTCCACGAGACATGTGTGAGTAAAACACTGAACGAGAATTAAATACACATCCGTGTATTTCTAGAAAGAACAGTATATGGATGAAAACACTTTGACACTACATCAGAAATACTCATTTATTATACAGATTTTAATTGCAATTAATCAATAATCATTTACCATCATCATCATCATACCAGTTACATTTTATTTTTTTCCTCTTGGTCTTTGACCATTTAGCTTTAGGAAGTGTGGTGAGTTACATAAGTAAAACACTGAATAAGACTTAGAGTATTAAGTTTAGAAATCATCATTCAGACATCTAGTAATCACTCTGATTATTGCATGACATAAACTATTTGTTCTGTGCTCACAGTGGATTTGAGTGTTATTAAATACTGTGGTACTTTTGAATTGCTGAACATCTTGGATGCTCCATAGAATCCCCTGTCTGACAGACAAAAGGCAGAATGAACAGTGGCTGGTAAAAGCACAGAGCTGATATTAGGTGAAATTAAATGGACAATTAAAACTGGTAAAAATATATATATATATTTAGAATAATTTGAATAATTTCATTAATTTCATAATAAAGTTTTTTTAACGATTTTTTTAACAATAAAGATTTGCTTGCGAGTTGCAGTTTTTTCTAAATGATAATTTTTGGATGCATTTACCTGATTTAACTGTGATGACTTGTGACGTCATTAGTTCCAAGTTATTATTTAGATTTTTCTATGTAATTTATAATAATATTGATTAATAATTATTATTATTATTAATAATATTTAATTAATAATAGGGAATTATTGATAACTATTATTAATTATTATTTATAATTAATTATTGATTTCTCTATAATATTCATTCATGAGTTCATGGTCCCCAGAGGGTGAAGTGTGATGACTTATGACGTCATTAATTCTAAGCACCACCATAAGGTTACCATTTACATTATTCTATGTAATCTATAATAGGTATTATCATGAATTAATAATAATACTTAATGAATTAATACAACATAATTATTATTCATTATTTATCATTCGTTTTAGATTTTTCTATATAATAATTATTGGATGGATTTACCGTAGCGTTGCTGTCATCAGGCGACTCTGCTGATGAGGACGTGCCGGAGCAGCCTCCCAGAGACCCCCTGCTGCAGGTGGTGTCCCTCCAGAAGGCGTCTGGCTGCTGGCTGCTGGACCCGGGTCTGGCTGCTGCTCTGGGAAAGACCAGCGGCGAGGTGGAGAAACCCAAACCTTCAGCGGTGGGTCCTACACTGAAGTAAATACGACTCCAACAGAGATAGGAACAATCACCAGGGCTTTATTCTGTGTATAATAATCAGACACAAACTGAGATATATCAATGACCAAATCTGGGAAGAGATCACATGTAAATGTTGTCTTATTTCATTATTTAATTAAACTGCTTTGCTGTCTTTGGTCTCCTGGATGTTCTCTCGTTCTTTCGCGCTGTGAATTAGGTGATTAAGGAAGTGTGGGCCACCATTCTGGTTCTGATCTGGCTTCATGGTTTCAAGTCGGATGTTCGTGATGAGTGGGAGCTTCTGGCCCTGAAGGCCACGTCATGGCTCCGTGCTCAGAAAGGTAATCACCGCACTAACGAGTGCTGATCTGATGTTTCCTGATGTCAGTGTTCTAATCAGGTACTATATTTATCGTAATGGTGGCTCTTCCTGTGTTTCTTCCAGCACCGTGTGTGACCGAGTGTGTGGAAGCTGCAAATACACTGTTGGGTTGCAAGGTGCAGAAAGATTCTCTGGGCTTTTGAAGTTACCATTAAACTGGCTGCATCCTCAAGTTTGGTGAACAGGAGCAGATTTACTCCATTCTGCATCCACTCTATGAATATTAAATCTAACTACTGTTGCACTATTTACCTTTATGATATGTTGTGCTTTTGCATGTTTCACATGTTTCCTGCTCATGACGTAATGATGGTGTAACTGTTACTCTCATTGACCAATTCACTAAATAACTATTGATGTTTTTCATCTATTCTTGGAAAATACAAAACGAAACTTCAATAAAACTCATGGTCTCTGTTCACTAATCGCATTTGTCATTTAGGCGAAGAGAGGATCACACTCAGGAATATACCATATACTTAATTTATTAACCAACATAAACATTTTTGGCCTTCATCATTGTTTTTGGCCATTCCGTCGACTCGAGCACGTCGTCAATGCGACTTTAGTCATTGTTCAGGGTCAAACAGACACTGGAGAGCACCCAGTGGGAGATGTGCTCTGTTGTAAATAAATCCGCCTCAAAGACCAACCCCACACCCATTGCATTCCTCCGCAAGGACGTGGTGTACACTGGTGTCCGCAGTGTATTCTGTTAGAAACACATAATACATGGCAGTCAGAAAGCATAGTATTATATATATATATATATACAGTCACACACAGCGGTTACACACCTGTAACCTGAGGCGGCGTGTCTCTGTGGGGATGACTTTCAGAATGGGCAGATCCACGACCAGAGTTTTAGTTCTGTTCTTCACCAGGCAGCCGTTGTCCCGGTCCCAGTCTGCTCCTTCCAGATACAGACCCGACACAAAGCAGCCTGCGGGAAACAACAGACAGGAAACACCGCTGGTCATCAGTCTTAACCTAGCTTCAGTGGCGGTGCCTTAGACAGTGTCCTTACCCAGTGTTGGTCTGTCAGTGACGTCCTCCTCACTACAGTACTGGGTCACCTCTGTGTACAGCGTGGAAAGGTCCAAAGGCCAACCGTTCTTCCTGCACGCGGCCTGCACCAGCGCCGTCAGGTAGGACTCTGGAATGTGGAGTCCTGATAACCACATCACTTTTGGCTCTCCTTCGTCCACCTGGTGGCCACAAGGACATATGGGTCAGTGACAAATCATGGTTAGCAAAGATGAAAAAATATATAAACTAGCTGGTAGCCTGTGTTTTAAAAGACTTAAACTGTCTGGTACCAAGCTTCTAGGGTTACTCCACGTGACAGTTTTAGCATTGTCCCACGCACTTCCTCAAATAACACCCTGGGGTTATCTGATAAGGTAAGGCTCCTAACTCACCCAGTAGCTATACTGTTCGTAACGCCTCTTGAAGTGACTCATCCAGTTGCCCAGGGACTTAAGGGTATCAGGAGCCAACTTCTTCCAGATGGCCGGGATGTGGCCGTTGAAAAGGGCCCGGGCCACCTCGTCCAGCTCGTTGCTCATGCCCACCTCACCGGCCAAGGCCTGCGGAAACAAAAGAAACACCAGATCCGATGTGATTGCTGAGCGCGGCAGCTGTCTTTGGTTCGGCTGTCGGCTGCTCCGTCTCACCCTCTGCAGCTCGGCCAGAGACCGCTGCATGCGCACCACCAGCCTGTTGAACCGCTCCAGTTCCTGAAGAAGCACCACCGAGGTCGGCGAGATGTCCGCGCTGATTTTTTTACGGATCACATCCAGGTCAAATAACTTGGGCAGCTTGTTCTGAATGTCCTGGGCCACCTGGCTGATGTACTCGTCCCTGCTGACCCCTCCGCCAGATTCACCTGAGGCACCAGAGAGAGAAGAGAAAGTCTTTTAACAATATGAAACCGCTCGAAAAAAAAAATTAGAAATGAGTGGCCTAGTAGTAGCATGTCGGCCCTGAGGTTCAATCCCTTGGCCGGGTCACAGCAAAGACTCTAAAAATGGTATCATTGCCTCCCTGCTTGGCACTCATTAGCGGTTTGATTTCAAGGATGATGTCTGTGCATGAACAATTTTCTCAACTTGGGATTACTATCATATATCAAGCAAAAAAAGGAAAATGTAAGGTAAATTTGCTCTTATGGTAGAGAAAGTCTACGAAAATCAACGGAAATCAGCCAATCAGAGGAGAGACTCAATAATAAATATTAGACATACTGAAAACTGGACCCATGCTTTCTTGGGCTCCAAAGCAAAACTTTAAACTGCATATACATATAAGGTTAAGGATACGAACATTTAAAAAAAAACCCATAAAAGTTAATGACAAGGGATATTTAATATAAGGTTCATATAGATTTAATAAAATTCTGGCGAAATTCAAAGTGTCTGGAAGAAGTACGTCTATAGTAGCCGATTAATGTGTTTTGTGTGTTAAGGTAAAGCCATAATCTTTCTACTCTGGAAAGAAATCATAGTCCTTATATCTGTATGGTCCGTATGGTCTATGAGAGTTACAGTTACACCATCATTACACTTCTTAGATAGAACAGGAATTTTCAGCACATCTTGTTCGAATATTCTTAAAGACGGAGTGCATCAGTAGTCAGGGGTTGTTTATCACTCAGCAGAGGCCAGTTTATTGGTAACCTTAAAAACCCTGCACATTGCAACCCAACGGTTGAGAGGCGGCCTGCTGTACCTGTCTGAGGCTGCAGGTCTATCAGATGAGTCCACATGTCTTTGGCAGCTTGTGTGTAGTATCCTATCTCCGCATTGGAATTAAGACCGAATACCTCCGGGGTGTTTGCCAGTGGCAGGGTCTCAATCTCATCTGTAACAGATAGCGGGAGAGTGAGAACAGTAAAAGTGAGATTATGTACTACTGAAAATAAAGAACCGACCGGCATAAACGTTCTTGGGTCCGTCTGCAGGGATCTTGTAGTCCACATGCTTGTTGGTGTAAAAGTGGAAGCGGCGAAAGGTGTAGAACAGAAAGTCTCCGAGGTACTCGTCCATGTAGACGGTCAGGATCCTGCGGTCAAAGCTATCTATGGCTCTTCCCCCGTACATCACCTATAAAACATTATTATACGGACGCTTGCTGATAGGATTATAAGAGCACAGGCTGGACATCAAGTTGAACCTCACCTCGCCAACAAGATATTTAAGACTCCCCCAGGGAATACTGCTTTCCCCTTGGTCGTGAGCTTTGGTCAGGTAGGTGTTCAAGATCTCCATACACACCTGTTGAGCAGCAGTCGCATTGTTTCAGAGCATCGACGACACAACAAACCCGCACGTTTTCCCCCGGCACGGCGCCACTCACGAAGAAGTCCGACTCGTTGAAGTCGTAGGGAACGTTCCAGCCCAGTTTGCCGTACTTGCGTCTCTCCTGCACCACGGCGTGGAAGAAGGCCAGCACGTACACCAGGCTGCGGAAGGCCGGGTGGGGGCACGCGTTCAGGGCCTCGTGGGAGATTTTGCAGTATGTGGCTCTCATGTTCAGCTTCAGGCCGTTAGGAGGTTCCGTCACTACCTGCACACAAGGGGAGGGAAAGTTAAATACTGTCCTGCTGAGTAATATTGTGATAATGAGTAAAAGTACTGAACTGAAAAATGTCACTTTTATAAGACTACACAAAAGTAAATATACTAATATATGCAGACTGTAATTAGTATATTCTCCTACTTGTATTAATCACAAAATTGTACGTGTACATGTGAGTGCGGAGCCAATTTTTAGATTTGAAAATATGTATTTTTTATTTATCTTATAGTTAAAAAAAGTAGATAAAAGTCAGGATATAAAAATAGGATACAATAGGATAATACAATAAGAAACTATATATATATATATATATATGTGTGTGTGTGTGTGTGTGTGTGTATATATGTAGCATCACATGAAAATACTATAGGTAAATATAAATAAATCATTTGATCATCAATGTGTGTTCCACGACTTAATACAAATATATAGAAAGTGAGATAAATTTCTACATCATTAATTCTTGTTAATATCTTTAAGTCAGGGAAAGAGAGATGATGGCACTAGTTAACAAAAAGCAAGTGCAATTATGGTGACATTTTTTGCTTTTTGTTTCTTTTAGGGATAAAAAATGTGCTTGCTTTATTGGATATACAGGATAACTTCATCCACATGTTGATCAACATCTCTAAATACTTAATTTATTGAACATGAGAAAATTAACCTTGGAAAAAAAAAATCCACTTTCACCTTCAGAGAGTTTTGCAGTATGCCAATGGGGAAATCCGTGATGGGGTTGGTAGTGATCCACAGGCGAAAGCTGGGGTGGGGCTTGGTGATGGACTCTAAGGCCTTCTCCAGCTCCTTCAGCCACTTGACCAGCAGGTGGCAGTTCTGCAGCATCAACCACTGACCACGACACACCGCCTTCTCCAGCAACCGCAGCGCCACCTTTAACACAGATGCACCAGACAAATGTCTCAACTTCCCTTTTTTTTGTCTTCTTTCAGCAATCCCTGTGCCTGTGACCACACTCAAAGCCTCAGTACCTTCTCTTGGCCCTGGCCCATAGCGAGGAACTTAAACTTGCTGTTTCCAAAGCCCGACCTCTCCGCTAGCTTCATGAGGTCGCTGGCGGGGTCGGAGCCGGGGCTCAGGATGAAGATGATGGGGGAGCTGGGCGTGCTCTGTTCATAAATTGCATCATAGCTGATCACAGGAGGCTGCACATATCTGAGCAAAAACACAAGAAAACAATATGGGCATGCAAAAATAGCCCAACCGAATGACAGTTGAAATTATGTCATTGTCCTAAATGTTCATGCATCTCTTTTGTTTCATGTGGAGCCTTAATGCTGATCTCTCTCTGTTAAATTGTTATACAGTCAGTTAAGTCTTCTGTCACTATTCATACTTGGTAATGACAGATGTGCAATATGTTGGAATGTGAAACAGACTCACTTCTCGCCCATAGTGACAGAGACGTAGTCAGTGACGGCTCTGTAGACCCGATCAACGCGGAAGCAGCGCAGCAGCAGCAGCTTCTGGAACGCTGACAGGTTCTCCTCATATTTCATGGGGAATGGACAGTCTTCTGGACTGTCCAGGTCATACCACTGGGGAGAAAGGTAGCGAGTTAAACTGTCGGTCAGTCGAATAAAAGGCCTAAAGTGATCCCTGTCGGCGTGGTCACTCACGGATTTCCAGTCACTGGAATTTTTCTCCACATCATCAGGCAACGAGCCGAACTGCTCGGGAAAGAGTTCTGCAAGTTTCACTATGTCCTCCCAACCCTGGTCTGGAAGCCAGTCACAGGGCTTCCTGCGAGTGCTCTTTTCCAGAGAAGGATTGCCTGCACAGGAGAGGTGGAGTACCAAATAGGATAAGATAATTTATTTATCCCACAGTGGGGATATAAATGAAGGAAATCTAGGATATAATAAAGGGATATTTAATTATCTCTTGACATCTCACCCTTGATAAAGAACTCCAACTCCTCCTGAGGTGCCCTCCCTTCTGCCTGCTCGATCTTGACAGTCATGTTGAAGGAAAACAGCAGCTTGTGTCTCTCAAACAGACCTAACGGAAGTGCTTTAGTTAGTGGAGTCGAGGAAGTGAGCATTAATGCCACGTTTTATCACTTTACCACAGCTTCAATAACTTTACCCGTGCAGCCGTAATTATAAACGTTGTACGTCAGGGTGTTCATGATGTTCATCAGTCGTTTGAGCAGCTCAGCGTCCGCCAGGGACTTGCGGAGCGAGAAGTCAAAGACCTCCAGGTAGGAGGCGAGGGAGTACTGGTACATGCTGTTCACCAGCGCCATCTCTGTCAGCACGAAGAACAGGATCGCACCACGTTTGGCAGCGGGTCGGTAGCCATCTCTGAGTTTATCGATGTCCACTGATGTCTTCTCTGCCAACTTTAGTTTCTCAAATACCTGATGATCACAGGTGATGATTGGATAATGACTTTAACCAAAAATAATGTATTTAATGAGCGTTCACTGACACTTGCTTTAGCTAAAACCGACCTCGCTGGCTTTGGATTTGGTGATCTCCAACGTGTGGACCAGCTCTGTGTTGTCCAGCATGTTTCCTGACGACGTGGCCAGCTCCCTGAGCAGGGAGTCCCCGAGTTTTTTCAGCAGCTTCTTGTTCTCACTCGTCTCTTGGATCAAGAGCTCGCGCTGCTCCTCAAGCTCCTTTTTCTCGAAGCCCATGATGACGCTGAGCAGCTGGTCCTCCAGGCCTTTGAGGGTCACTACACGTAACATAAATGGAAAAATATATCTAGCCTTTGCTTTTTAAATGTCAGTTCCAATGTGCTTGCCATGCTAAAGATTCTTACCAGTATAGTTTATGACCATGGATTTTCCGAAAACAGACGGGGAATATTTGGGGTTTGACAGTTTGGTGTTGAGGTAGAGTTTAAAGTTGGGATCGTAGTCCACCTCCTTGTCGCCCAGCATGATGACCTGCCTGCCCTCCGGTCCTTTCACGTTCTTCTCCAGGACGTTGTCGATCACAGGGTCGATGTACTCGTCCACGTCTTGGAAAAGGAACGGGAAGCCATATTTGACAGCCATTTCTAACTGCTTGAGGAAATCTGGATCATTGAAGGACGAGATCTGTGGACAAAATGAGAATCATGAACGGTGCTGGTTTACTTTTGTTGAGCTGTTTGGAAGCACGAGGAGGATAATCAAATTCATACTTTGAGGTTGTTTTTTTCCTCCTTCTTCTTAATCCAGTTGAGCGCTTGCTGTTGAGGGTCAATGCACATGGGGAAGCGGCTGCCTCTGGTGGTCAGGATTCCGTTCTGGACGGACAGCTCGTCTGGAGGCAGGCCCTCTGAGCCCCATCTGTAACATCAGGTCTGACACGTTAATTTTACCTATGGTCAGTGTCAGTATCTAAAGAAATACTAAGACAAATCCCTGTATTAGCAATTAGTGTAAGTGGGAGTTAATGTTGTTCATAGAATGCAGAAAGAGGCAGCAGGAGAACGTATTGGTTCTTTTATTTAAAATATAGAAAATTATCATTATTTTTTTATTTAAATAAGAGCTATACAGTAATCCCTCGTTTATCGCGGGGGTTACGTTCCGAAAATGACCCGCGATAAGTGAAATCCGCGAAATAGAAAACTTTATTTTTTTTTACAATTAGCAACTATTACATGTATACAAATACAGTGACTCACGTGTAGGCCGTTTCACTGCTCTTCAGACTGGATGAAGGTGCGGGAGGGCATTCGTTTCCAAAATAAGGCAGTCTCATCCATGTTAAAAACTTGTTCGGGCTTATATCCCCCCTCCTCAATGATCGCCTTGAATTTATTGTTCACGAAGGCTTCTGCCTCAGCGGTATCCGCAGACGCCATCTCACCGTGCAGACAAACATTTTTAAGTCCAAAGCGTTTCTTAAACTTTTCAAACCAGCCCTTGCTTGCATTAAATGCGCTTGGCACTTTGTCAGCAGCACTTGCTGGGGGCCCTGCCAACTTAATGTAAATTTGCCAAGCTGTTTTATGTACGTACACATAACTGCACGATACGACAAAATGATAGCACAATTCGTAGCATGTTTTGATACAAGAAGCGGGAGTGAGTTTTTAGCGAATCAGAATGCAGAACACAATGCACCAAAAAAAAAAAAAATGCATTATGAAAATCCGCGAAATAGCGAATCCGCGATAAGTGAACCGCGAAGTGGCGAGGGATCACTGTAATTCATAACTGTTTTAAAAAGCTAGCCCGTCAAAGCTAGTCACGTGTCACCCATCGTCTGACATGACTGACCCCATTGCCTCGTGTGTTTTACCTGCTGATTTCCACCTCATCTGTGAGCAGGTTGTCCACTTTGAACGGCTGGCTCAGGGGGATGCCTCGCTCCTGCACGTCCTTCATCCACACCTGGTACACCATTTCATTCCTGAAGTCCCAGTTGAACGCCCCCTCATAGCTCAGGAAGGCAGCGGAGACCAGGCAGTCGCCCAGGAGACGCACGCGCCGCTGCTTCAACTCCTCCAAATCTCGTGTCCACCTGGCAGCAAGGATGGGATGAAACAGGGAGTGAGCGACTCGTAGAAGCGCTCGAAGCTGCGAGCAACGCGGCGCCACCTCACCGCTCGTTCTCCGAGCTCAGGCCAGAGATGAGTTTGTCAGCAGCGATCAGCCTCCTCTCCATGAGCTCAGCCTCCTCCTGCAGCAGCTGCTTCTCCAGGATGGCCTCCTCATACTTCTCTCTGAGCGCGTGCAGCTCTTTCTGGATGTCGCCGAGCTCACTCTGGATACGCTCCAGCTCCCGCTTGCTCTGAAAGTAGTTCTTCTCTAGGCGTGCCACCTGAAAAAAATTGTAAATGCATCTATTCTGTATTCCCCTCTCACACAGGACTATTTCACAACACTATAATAAAACAAGCATATTACCTTTTCCCTCTTGGGTTTGATCTCCCTGGAGACGTCACAGTAACCCATGATAGCCTCGACAAACTTGAGCATTCCTGAGCCGGCTCTGCTGATGGCCTGCATCTCCTCAAAACTGGTCTGAAGGTTCTTGAGGGAGTCTAACCAAGGGGATAATAACCAGGAAATCAGCTGTGGCATGCTTACTACTGAATGTGAGTATCACCGTCATATAAAAGGTTATTCTTATTTGCAATTCTACAAGTCAACTTACTTTTGACCGTCCTGACTTGGTTGTTATTTATGGAATCACAATCCATCTCCATCAGTGAGCGCAGGAAGTTGGCCTCTGACATCATCCCCTTTGCTGACTGCCAGTTGATCTCCTTGTAGCCGCGCATCACCAGGATGCACTCACAAATGACCTGGACCTGCTTCGGGGGCTTGGCGAAGGACCTGCACAACGGACCAGGAGAAACAAAACAGAATCAGCTGCTGTTCTAGGAAGTGATCTGGACGTCATCATTAGCTTTTTCAACAACATATGATGAGTCCGTTACCGGATCTCTGTGACGTCAGATTTGTCCAGGTCCTGCAGGGCAGTGCGAGCCGCTTCCAGCGCCGGCAGAGCCTCGGCCAGGGAACTCTCGGCTTCCTGTTTCTCGACAGCTATCACTTTGTTCTGCTCTTCGATCTCTTTGGCTTTGTCCTCCGCCAGAGTCTTTTTCTCCTCGGCTAGAAGGTAAAACGTTATTTGATGTGTTGGGTTCTTAGGAGCCAACCACGGTTTCTGTGACCCTCCGTAACGCTGAGTGAAGACATGCAGGCACCGACTGACCTACGGTGGTGTTTTTGGCGATCTCCTCCAGCATGGCCTCACAGGCTGTGGACTTCTCTGCGAGCACCACCTTCTGCTCCGCCAGTTTGACATTCAGCTCAGCCAGCTGCTCACTGGCCTCCTTCAGCTTATCCAGACCCCCCTCTAGACGTTTACACTGTGCTGGAACCAAGAAGCAAACACCATGAAACCAACGGTAAAAATCATACCAGAAATAAATGAATGCACCTCAGTCTCGTGGTCCATCCTCTCACCCAGGATGTATTGGTCCTTTTCCTCCAGGAGGTTGGAGTAGGTGTTGATGAAGTCCAAGTAGTTCTTTGGAGTCACAAAGTTACAGCGTCTGAGTTTCTGCTGGAACAGCCTGCTGTAGTCCCCCACAGAGCTGTGGACCATGCAGACATGGGCTATCAGAGCCGGAGCGTGTTCCTCAGGAATCATCGGACTTTTGCCTGTAGAGGTCAAAATTAATCGTCTAAGAGCTAGTCCTCAGGGGAATAGTCAAGTTACAGCCATCATTATAGGTAACTCAGGTGTTTAGTTTGAAAAGCTAACTTTTCAATTGCAAACACACATTAAAAAAAAAAAAAAAAAAAAAAAAGATAAATTTGTGTAGTCACAAACCAAGGAAAAACTGAGCCACTGCCAGTAATGCTTGTGGTGGCCATGGCAGGAACCAATCAATTGTTGTGTTGTTCATCAGTCCTGAGATAAAAGAAAAAAATCCCACAGTTAAGAAAATATCACAACATCAAGTTCTTTCTTTCTTTTTTAAAATCTCACCTGGGAAGTTTCTGCAGCGCGTCCTCAGAGTATCTCCAACCGGAGACATGCCCAACACAATGTGTAGATTGTTGGCACTTTTGTTGACGAAGTAGTTCCACACGGACTCTTTGGAGGGACCTGCTCCCATACTGAGGGCCTCATCGCGGAGCTGGCTGAGAACCGACTCCTTCTCATCATCAGGAAACAATGCTGGAACAATGCCTGTCAGAGGAGTCGGGATCAGAGTCAATAGGACTATAAACGCAACGTGGGCCGGGAGGTTCAAGTCTCATCCAACCTGACGTGAGCATGTTGTTGATGAGCTCCAAGAAGCCTTCCTCTGCAACATGGGCGTCGGTGAACAGAAACACGGTCTTCTTATTTTCAATTCCGAGCTTCAGGTACAGCGCTTTCAGGTCTTCACGGAGGTTTGATTCACTGTATCCTCTGTTCAGTGTTATCTCAAAGACCTGAAAAAAGAAGATTTCATTGCTTCATACAGGATTGCTGGAAACCTAAATTCCCATTTCATTTTCTGCAGAAGCAGCCTTTAAAAATTAAAGCATATTTGTCTGAATTGATTAAGTATAATCCAAATAAGCTTGTTCCATTGGTTCATTTATGCATCACAAATAGGTTTATATTAAAGCTCTATTTGTTCTGTCTTGCAATGGGTGTGAATGTTCTGCCTAAAGGTCATTGTTTGCCCTTTTAACGCCCATCAAGGTTCTTGCATTTTACAACCTCGCAGCTAGCCGTGAAGGCAGCCAGTTTGGTCAGGGACTGTTTGCCGGACCCCCCCACGCCCACAAGCAGTGCGTGGCCCCGATCGATGCGGATGATGCGGTGCACCCTGGTCAGATGTTCTAGGGCGTCGTCAAACAGTACTAGGTTCATCCTGGACTTGTTCTCATTGTACTCCTCTAGGATTTCCTGCAGAATGGACACATACACCGGCCTTTCAATATGTTTAGATAGATAGAGTCTGATGTTACCGTCCCACTGGGCTTCGTAATCTAAAAATACCTGAAACAGGGCTTTTGAAACATCATAGTCCTGTATCTCCTCATAGACTCTTGATTCAGTGTCATTGAGGGCTTTCCTGTAGTCTCCGAAAAGTATTGGATCCCTCATGACAGCCTCCATTTCTGACTTGAAATGCTCGTTGGTGAGGTTCTTTATATGGCCTTGAACCTGGGGATGATGTATCTGTTATTGATCATCAACGCATAACTGAATCTATATGTTCCGCAGCTAGAAATTATTCATTTTTACCAAGGCAATTTACCAAGGCTTTGTCGTTTTCATCGATAAGCCTATCGTGAAATATTCTCAGACACTCATTTCTCCAAACTCGCACAAACTGGGTGACAGTCAAAAACCTGTTAGAAAAATCAGGGATAGCAGACATACAATTCAGTGAACGTGGGGTCTGGCATGCATGATACAGTGAGTCTGCTAGATCCGTAGACCAGAACCTGTCAGCCTGGGTGAGGGTCAGTCCATTGTAGACTCTGGATAGGTCTCTGAGGTTGAAGATGTAGTGGAACTTTGAGGGAGTGGGTGGCATATCTTTGATGATGGTGTTATACAGTTCCAATGTGCAGGACGTGACTTTATCACAGACCTTCTGTATGGCGTCTTGAAAAGGCTGAAAAAAATATATATATATGATCGTTTTTAATAAATATGAAAGTTGAGAGTGAGGAAGATTCTTATTTTCTGTATAAATTCATGCTACTTACTCTGGTGTGGCCTTTGATTATAGACGCATAGATAAGGTGCAGGGACTCCACTGTGGGGAAGGGGATGCTGAAGACACTGAACAGAGAGATAAAGCGTGGGTCCACCTCATTCCTTCCACCCCCCGCCTTCCCCATGGCAGCAATGAAGCCGAGGTCCTTGAGGATTTTGTAGTTGAGCTCCTTCCCTCTGTCATATAAGCCTCCTCTACCCAACAACAGCTTCAGGAGTGCAATCGGCTGCTGCGTGCCATAACTATCCACCTGACAGAGCAGACAATACATTAAAACATCTCACACATACACCAGGAGGGGCACTGGAGGTTTGATTGACAGCTGGACTGTAGGCACCTTGGGCATGTTCATGTCATCCATGAAGACCAGCAGCCTCTTCCCCATGGTGGGGCCATAGGTGTCTTTGGTCCTTTTCTCCACGTTAGCCTCCAGGTTCCTCTGGAGGTCCATTGAAGTCGTCCTGGATGAGAAGTTGATGATCAACGTTATCTGAAAACAGAAGAGAAGACTTTTTTTTTTTAACTGTGAGAAGAGCTAGAGTAACAAATATATGCATGCACCGTTAACTCACATTTGTATCTGCATCAAGACTCTTCAGGAAGTTATGGATGGTGGCTGTCTTGGAGGTCCCGGGCTCTCCGACCAAAAGCACAGACCTTTTCATCTTCACTATCAGCTCCAGGATCCAGCTGGTTCTGGTAGTGTCCACAGTCGGGACTAGAGCAAATATAGAAGAAGGAAAGTTTATAGGCATATTGTAGAAAGTATACATTTTCATTGCTTTAGGTCTAGGTATCTTTCAAAATGCTTAATCTAGTGTGATGCACGCATCCTATATTGAGAAATTTTGCCTTGAACATCTATGATATGGAACTTTAAAATCCATATGTACGCAGGAAAGATAATTTTTCTTTACTGAACAGCTGACAGAATTAACCTTTCTTTTACCTAGTATATCAGCAAACTTCGTTTCAGAGTTGTGGATGTATTTGACGACTAGGGAACTCCAGGGAACCCACCGACCCTGCGTTCCATCGAAATGGAAATCAAAGAGTGTTGGCAGGTATCCTGTGCAATGCAGAAATGTTGTCATCAATAATCAGGTATAGGACATATTTATATATTTATAATCTCATAGTATATGATGTCAAATGTACATAAACCTGTATATTTACACACTGCATATTGGATAATGTATGCTAACTTGTTTTGGTTTTACCTGGTATCTCACCAGGTCCAGCCAAGGCCTTTTCATCGTGCACAGTGGTTAGGCAGGAGATCTTTTTGATGAACTCGTCAAACCTGATCTTGCCATCGTCCAGCAACGTGGCTCCTAATGAGCAGTACAGAGCTTCCAGGAAAAAACACTCCAGGACGTCAGCGCTGTGGCTCTCAGTGTCCAGCAGCGCGTCCAACATCAAGCAGAGCTGAGTCACCTGGAAACACACCACCAACACTGTAGTCTGGATAGAGGAGGATCTAACAGGGATACAGGAGAGGTAAACCTACCATATTCAGGTCTGTCTGAGGGACAACAGTCTTCAATTTCTGACCCTGTTTGCCATCAACGATACCATCCACGATCATGTCGATGGAGCTGTGCACATATTTCTCAAATAGTTTGTTCAGCACTTCTTGATCCTATAGGTAAACATAAACAAAGTTGATGTATAAAACTGTGAGATACAGTTCTTCTTAAATGTTCTTGTTCTTCCTCATACCCCAACAGCTCTGCTGGTCACCCATCTTTGCCAGTACGGGGTGTATCGCAGATTTTTTGGGTCAACAAAGACCATCCCGCAGCGGGAGACGGTAGCAGGGGATGCATACTGCAGATCTCCAACCTAAAATACATGACAGGTTTTTCCTTAGAAGGAGCTCCTTAGACAAGAATTCAGCCACAGGGGAATCAAACACTGATGACAGCAGTCACTAAAGTTCAGACTAACCTCAAAAAGCAAGGCACAGTGATTCTGTAAACGGATCCTTTCTCCGTTAGCCAGAGTGAGGAGCTTGTTGTCGTCCATCACTGAGTTCATGTTCTCCACCCACAGAGCATCCACATCCCCATCGAACAGAATGTACCTGCGAGTTACAGTTTGTGCCTTTATAGAGTATTTCATAGATATTCATTTAAAAAGACTGTCAGACTGTTAGGTCATTCTCTAGGTCCAGGGTCACTCGCATCGCGTATCTTACTGTCTTCTTTAAGTTTTTCCCATTTACCTCCTCTCCTTTTTGTCAGTGGGCTTGTTGATATCGCGGAAGATGTTGGATAAGATCCCATCGGTCCAGTCTCGAGTGTCAGGGTCCAGAACACCATAGAGTTCAATGACACTCATGGCTTTGGGGTTCAGGGGATACATCTTAGTCTGCAATCCCAATCTAATGACATAATAAACAGTTACTATACATATATATAGGATCCGAATGGAGCAGTGTGAGGTTATATACGGTAATCTAAAACTGACCTGGTCTGAGCTTGACATAATGTGCTGATCACAACTGATTTCCCTCCTCCTGTTGGGCCCACCACCATAGACGTGTGTCTGGACATCATCGTTTCATACATCTGCACCACTTTATCTACCTGAAATCACAAACGGAATAGGGTATATTAACATTTACATCCCGAAAAACGATTTATTTGCCACTTTAAATTGCATAGAGTAAGAGACCCTGGTGACCCACCTGGTTAGACAGTGGGACGTATTGGTTCTCTTGCAGAATCTGTTCCACAGCATCATTGAAGTTGGGATAGCGAACACGAGGGCAGTCCAGTCCAGGGAAGAGATCTGAGATCAGCCCGAGGAACAGAGGCACATCCTCGAACACGAACTTTGGCAGGTTCATGTCCCTGAGGGCGCGCATCAACACCACGTCCTGTGGCGAGGGACAGTGGAAATGCCAGGCAGTAGGTTGCAAAATTCACAGGATTACAACATTTTTCAACAACATATTTGTAATTGCACTCAATTGAACTCTTTCTTAACAAATACACCTTTGTTTCTATTCACATTTACAATTTTTTTATTTAATATTCATCACTTTCAAAGATGCTCAATGAACCTTTTGCATTATAGAAAAAAGGTTATCAGTTCAACAAGCAGATTGTTTTTCTTTCCACTAAGTGAAAACCAAACTACTTCCACAGTTTGTACCTCGCTGAGCTCTGGCGAGCCTCTCTTCAGCTCTCCTGCCATCACCAGCAGAGACTTCAGCGCTCGCAGGCCAAAGTCATAATGGGACTGCTTGGACAGCTGCTCCCGGGCCAGCTTGTACAGGACCGTCATCTTCTTTGCGAGCACCTGAGTTGAGCAAGAGAAAAGATGTAAAATCAATAAGAACTTGACATATTTTGGAAAACTAACAGTGTAATGTGTGTTTGTTTCTCACCTTGGCCATCAGGAAGCCCTCCGAGAAGAGCATGATCTCACAAATCTGCTGCAAATCCGGCACAATGACAACCACAGGCCTGAAGAGGGCTTTGACCGACTCGGGAAGCTCCGTGCGCCCTGCGTAACCAGGGTTCATGGTAATAAAAATGCCCATGCGCTCATCCAGGCTGATCTCCTGACCTTCAAACTGATGTGCAAGAGGTGGTGGATAAAAGAAATTATTTCAAGTTTTTTTTTTATGCATTCATTACTGGTGGTGCAAAGCTACAAAAGACTGACGTGAAATGTTTTGAGCTGCAGAATGAGAGCATTGCGGATGGTCTGGATTTGAGAGGAGATCACTGACAACACAGAGGCATCAATCCGATTGAACTCATCGAAGCAGCCCCAGGCTCCACACTGGGCAAGACCGGAGAGGATCTTACCCACCGCCTGCACACAGAGAGCAAACAGAGTCAGGAAAAGACATTACAAATGATTAGAGGAACTTCCTTCCTAGTGTAAGTGAGCAGATTAGAAGCCAGGAAATAATTTGATTACACCGTGCTGTATTTTTCCTGATTACTGACAAGCTCTAATATTCAAAGGGTGTGGTTGACATACAGTATCCATTGCTTACAGAGAGTAATATAAGCTAAATATTTATTCATAAATAGATAAAAATAAGAGCACAAGGATATTTTACTCTAGTTGTTGGCCGTGCATTTGGAGACGTCTCACCATGTAGTCCATGCCCTCTCCACAGTTTGTTACCACACAAAGCAGACCTAAAGCTTTGGCCAGATCTTTGGTGGACTCTGTCTTTCCTGTACCAGCCGGTCCAGCAGGAGCTCCACCCAGGTACATGGAGAGGGCCTAAATCACAAAACCATACCCACAAACACAGTTTAATTTACAGATATTGTTGACTTGGCTGTTTTGGACACACAAGTTTAAAAAAATTGACTAATTTGACTAAAATCAAGAAAAAAAGGCAAATTATCTCCTAGTGGAATGAGATAATTTTATTCAATATTGGACTAATTGTACCAAAAACTAGATATTTTCCCCTGTTATTGCAGCGTTAACAGACCTGTGTGAGTGTGAGGTAGATCCGATCTGTCAGTGGGGTTATGACCAATCGACCATTCAACCCCATGTATTCGTAGCCGTAGGAGAAAGAGGCGCTGCATTGACGCACAAATAGATCGTCGTGATCCCGGACCCAGTAGAACCTCAGCTGGCTCTCCCATTCAAACTCACGCGCTTTCATTATACTGGAACGAGAGTTAAAGGAAGTTCACCTTCATGCTGCCACCTTTTTATTTTAAGATCGCAAAACATGCAAAGTTCACCTGTTTTGAACAAAGCTGTCGACGATGTCTCTTGCGTGGACGTCGATGATCAGGACCGTGTTGATCTTTCGTCTGTCGTTTTTCTTCATGGGTTGCGTGATGCGCGTCACCAGCTCATCGATCTGCTGGTGCATTTTCTTGGCATAGTTCTTCAGGGCGTTCTTCTCGCCCTTCTCCACGTTTTTGAAGACGTCCTCCACCTCCCAGGTCCACCAGACTTGGGTGGCAGCCAGCACCATCATGCCCTGGTACTGCAGCATCCAATCCACCCTGGGAGACACAGCGAGGACAAACTCACTGCAGGTTCTTCTGAGGAGATCAGGTACAACTGCTCACGTTTCCACACACCTGCTTCTGTCCTCACAGTAGCGGAAGATGGCCTCCTTGGTGATGAGTCGGTTGGTCCTCTTCATCTCCAGCAGCACCGCTGTCATCCATTCCTCGACCCTGCCCTCCACGTGGACAGCTTTCCTCAGCTCCATCACCTCACCCTCCGCCGACACCATGGCTCCGGCCACCGTCTCCCCGTTGCTTTCCATGTCGAACCGCAGAGACGCTATGTTGTCATACATCTTATGGAAGAAGTTAGGTTAATCAAATGTTTTACACACTCAAGACACGCGTTTTCCTATCTCTCACTCTGCAGCGGACCGATACCTTGATCATGTGCTCCTGCACACAGGTAGGATCACTACTCCCCAGTATGCTGAGGAGTTCATCGTCGGATATGAAGAAGAAGCGCGGGAAAGCGTTGCGCTTGGAGTCCAGGTAGTCGTTGAGGCTCTTCTGGCAACGCTCCAGGCCATCACCCAGGGCCTGGAGGTCGGTCAGGCGGTTGGGGACCAGGCAGCAGCGCTTGATGTTGGGGCCTCTCACCGTGTCGCTCATTATCTACGCAGGAAAAAATACGGAGTTCATCTTGATATGAAGGTCTTTGCTTCCATCAGGCTCATGTTAAAACAACACTTACTTCTTTAAACTTCTTGTCAATGTTATCAAATTTCTTGGCTTCTTCAGGTAACTGCAAACTAATGTCTCCACCAATGAATATGCTCTCCAGGTACATCCATTTTCGTTGCACCAGCAACCATACCTGTGCAAGAAAGTTTTTTTTTTTTTCAGTAGAGATTTTAAAAAATGTGGTTAAGCCTGTTGGGTGACTTTACGGCTCTGGCTGACCTCTATCGTCTCACTGATATGGGACAAGTCCTTCTCCCATTGCTGTATGGTGCCCAGGAAGGGTCCAACGAAGCGGCTCCCCGCCATGCTCTGCAAGTTCATGGCATCGTTGTCCACATTCAGCAGGATCTCATCCACGGCACCCAGGATAGAGGAGCGCTGCTGGGCGCCTTTAAAATAGGGCTGCACAGTGAACTTGGTGTTCTCCCAGGTCTCCACCACCTCCTTGACCCCCTGGACACAAAGAAGGTATTTATAATACCTGAGTACTTATAATAAAACATACAAATATATTTAGAGTGAAGCTCACCCTCTCGATGCTGAGCTCCTTCACAGCCGAAGTCACAATGTCACTTATGACGTTTGCGTATTTGTGCAGCTCCATGGCAAACATGTTCTCCAGGGTAAAGCTGTCAGGGTTCATGTCAAAGCTGGTGCCGGTCCTTTCCATGAGCTCCTTCCAGTGTCTGTGGCCCAAAATTTTGGTGTTTCAAATTGATCTCATGATTTTCTTTATCAGATCGGACCTGACTGACCTGTCTCTGAGGGCCTCGTTCTTCAGGTCCAGCAGAAGCGGCAGAGACTCCCTGAACTCCTTCATCCGACCCTCCAGGAAGAACGCCACAGGCAGCGCCCGCACGTCTTTGGGCAGCTGCCTCAGGCTCTTGATGAAGCCTTCAACGCCATCCTGCAGCACCTGGATGTTTAAGTCCACCCACAGGGTCTGAGACCACTCTGTCTTTGCGTCCTGGAAAATAAACGGGACAACATGAAATACATGAACCTTTAGGTCCCAGTCAATTTTTTTTTTATTGATATATGTTCTTTGCTGTGGACCTGCTGAGCTTTATAAACATCATAGATCTGTCTCAAGCCCTTCATGTCTTTCCCCATGCTGATGATCTCTGGGTACATGGTGATTGACAGGTCCAACAGCTTCTCGGCGTTAGCTAGTTCCTGCTGTCCCATCACAATCTTAGCAAGTTCTGCCTCATATGTTTCCATAATTGTCAGTCCTGCAAAGAAAAATAAAAGAGACAAACTGATCCCCCCCATTCCATAGATTATTATTCTGGGTACCGTTTAGGACAGGGTTCTTGTACCTTTTTCCAAATCATGTCCTACAGCTCCAGGACCATGCATGTTAAAGCTTTCAGCAAAGATGGACAACTCCTGTGTAAACTCTTCAGTCTTCTCCTTTGTAGTCTTTGTGTGTAGCAGAGGGAAAACAAGAGGATGGTAGCTGTCAAATTAAAAAAAGTGCACTATTCATATTCTTTTTTTTTTTAATAGAAGAATTATGTCTAACCTCAGTGAATGATTTCTTGACGTCTGTCAGGCTTCGATCCACCTGTTTGGATTCTGAAAACAGGTCACTCCACATCTGGCTTATAGTTGTTTTCAGCTCCAGTTCATCCTCCTCCACCTACAGATAAAAAAAAAACAGCATAAGAGTTCCAAAAAAAGAAACCTCATCAACCTGTGCTTTCAGGAGACTATTAATTTAAATTAAACAACACTACAAACACAATTATAGTACCTGCACTTTGTACATGGCCAGTGTTCTGTATCTCTCTTGGATATCGATGATGCGCATCTCCACATTTAGAGACATGTCACTGATGTCTGAGATTGTTCCAAGGACACTTGTCAGGTCTTCAAAAGTGTTGGGGTTCTGTTTAAGCTTGGTAGAGAGTTCCTGTTTAATAAAACAATCATCAGTATCACAAATCATGTTTAAAATACTTAAAATATACAATATAAAATGTCTAAAATTAAACTTTGTGAAGTGGCATGTTCAATACCATGAGTTCATCTCTCAAATTGAACAGATCCTCTTTGGCAGACTTGTTGAGCAGGCTACCAAGAGAACTGATCCAGGACTCGGCAGTCTCCCGCACCGTGAGAGCCAGGGGCTCCAGGTTCAGGTGGATGCTCAGCTCATTCTTAAACAGAGGCTCCAGCATCAGCTCTTGATTTATCCGAGCCAGGAACTGCAGCTTGTCGTCGTACAGGACACAGGACGGTTTCCTTGCGGCAAACCTTTCGTTGACGATAAACCTGTTGCTCTCCCAAAGGGGCCGATAGTGTTTCCAGTGGTTCAGGTATCGATCCACGGAGAGCAGCAGCCGCTGGACGCTCTGCGACACGGCGAAGGCGCTCTCGTTTATCTGAGGCTGGGGGTACACCTCGCTGAAGTAGCTTAGCGTCACCAACTCTTCCTCCCCACCCACTCTCTGCGGGGGGCATTCAATGCAGGTCCCATGCATCCAACGCACAAATTGCTGAAGCACAAACTCGCCGTCAGCGTCAAGTGACAATTTCTCACACATTTCAAGATTAGAAATGAATATTCCCTGATACCTAAAACATGGAATGATGATCCCACCTTGGTGCTTTCTACACAGTATCGGACGCACCGCATGATGAGCCAGTAGATCTCATTGCTCTGGGGCTGCAACACAATCTTAGGCGCAGACAGGAGGGCGTCAATTTGGAAAAGCGGGGTATTCCCCATCAACGCCATGTTGAAGGCCTGAATGCTCCTATGGGAAAATCAACAACATTCAACTGAGACTGATATCACACTGCATTCCTTTTTTAAATTAGCGATATTTACCTCAGCACCATCTTTATCAGGGAGTCTAGGACCTTGTGTTCCCAGTACACGTAATAATCAGCAATAGACTTGGATCTGCCACTGCTGGTTCCCATGATCAGATGCTCCGTCTTGGTGATGAGGGGTCCGATGTCTGCGTATTTCTGACTCAATAAATTCACAGTCTTGACCCGTTCTTGCTCAATATATTCACAGAACTCCTTGACACCTTGAGAGAAAACAAAGCAATTAAGTCCACAATAACAAATATTGAATTCTTATATAATAACTATGGTGGTTATAAAGCAGAAAATGTACCTGGTAAATCCTTAGATGTATCTATAGGTGGAAATTTGAGCAGATTGGCATTCGCCATGGACTGCAACTTGGATTCAATATTGCTCTCATTCTTCAGAATCTGACTGACCTCTGACTCAAACTTGGAGACAGCCTGACCGGCTCCGTTAATGAAGTTAGCGATGCCTAAATTCGAACAAATATCGCATCATTTCACATGTACAGATACAGCCAGTTCAATCAAAACACATGAATGTCATTCCAGCAACATGTCAGCTTGTGTAACGTCCCATACCCAAAGAATTCCAGTTGAGTCTTCTGCATCCAAAATGCATCTCTTTTTTGACCACTTTAATCTGTTCAGCCAGCATATGGGTCTTTGCTTCACTCAGGCTATCCATTACAGAGTGGTAGCAGCTGACGAGGTTGTTCAGATCACCAACATACCTAAAATAATAATGTTGAAACAGATCAGAGGCCAGCGGGTGGTTTGTAGTTTAGTGTGAGTGGATCCAGTGTGTTTTACCTGATGAGATTGTGCTCCTGTAGAGCCACATTTTGAGCCAAGTCAGGCACAGGGTAGCTCATTGACAAAAGGTGGTTCGTCTCAGAAATGATTTCCTTGATCTCGGGAGCGTAGTTTACAATGTACCGCAAACCCTTCTGTGTGTTTTTTTCCGTTTCTGGTGCAGCCTTGAAATTAGAAAAAAAAAATCAGGTTCAAGACATTTAAGATCATAAGAATAGCTGTTTGCTTTGCACAATGAGAATGTGAGGATATACATACCAGCTCAGCAGGGGCGTGGTTATCACAGTTAACAGTGACCAGCAGGGGTTCTTTCATTAGCAACGGCAGGTTGTGTTCCGTGTCGGCCAGCCACAGCTCATACTTCTTTTTCTCGTAGTCCCTGAGCTTCACTGCCATTTCCGTGTACTTCTGCTTGGCCTGGGTGAAATCGCATAGTCGTGGCTGATCAACATCATATCTACGCAGCTTTACACAGCGGTGAAATAATAACTCACCATTTTGCCTTGTTCACTCTCCAGCATCTGCTCCACTTTGAGGAAGGGAAGGATGGTGTGTTTGAGTCGGTGGAAAAGGGAATGTGCCCACGCGATGGCTCCTGCCACCGGAGGCTCGTTCTTATTAAGTGGTGGTTTGTCTTTGTTTGTCTCAAATATGTCATCCATGCTGTCCACCTACAACAAACACAGGCAGGATTTCTGAAAAAGCTGTCTAAAAAGTGATATGGCAGAACAGGCCCACTCCATTAATTAGTGTTAATCGTGCCCAATCGACATCAAACTTTAAACACATCGTCACATCACAACACATCAGCGATTGTAATTTGCAAACAGAAAGTGATCTTATATCTCAACAATGCTTTCATGTCTCTAAACAGAACTTAATATATGTATCAGGAGGACATCTAAGAAATCTGTTTCTAATGCCTGTTTATACTGTGGGTTCCCACATTGATGGTGCTCGCCCATTCTAAGGTCAGCATAAGTGTCACCATATTGGATTATATCCAAACCAGCAATATCCATTGACCACATATTTTGGCTGATCACTACCAGACTTGACACAGATGATGTGTAGAGCATTATTGCCTGTCAGAGCCAATCGAATTTGATAACGAAGCCCCCAACAGGAAGTGGCAATTTGGTGTTTGGCTATACTGAAAAAAAAGAACTGCTGACATTTGAACACATCAGGGATGGTCACTACTACACATAGACATCAATTTTAGAATCCAGGTGAGGCCACACACCTGGTACCCCCCAAGCTGCTGATTGGCTGGAATACTGTTGTGGGCATAGATTTCTTTTCTATACTATTACAGGCTAGAGAGGTGTGTCTGAACTGAGCAGTATAACACTTGAAGTCAATTACATTTGTATCCCCTTTTACTTCCTAATGTAATTTATACTGACAGTTGCTGAAGTTTGGTATTGATCCACAATTACCATCACATTCAGATTACCTCTTTGCAATACTGAGCGGTGATGTCGTTAAACTTGTTCATCAAATGATTGTTGATGGCGTCTCTGGAGCGGATGTGTTTGAACTTGAGGAGCATGCCGAAGGCGGCGGCCGAGGAGCGCAGTGTCTTGAAGGACTGGTCAATGAAGTGGATGGCCTCTCCTTCAATAGCCTGGCCAGACGTACGTGCATATAAAGGGTAAACCAGCATCACAGGGTAAATGAGGTACAGCACAGAGACAACTGAGCAACATCATTGGTGCAAAAAATGTTTTGTCTTCATGAAGACCTCCACAAGAGTTGCTGGAGCTGTGACCTCTTTTGATGTCCCTAAACTCACCTGAACTGTAGTGTTGAAGTCCAGCATGATCCTCTTCCAGCTGCTCATGTTGCAGCTGTTGAAAGGATCGAAACTGACGTCCTCGATGGGCAGGACCAGGCTGTCCACTCTGCACAGCACTTCATCGATGCATTTTGGGTCCCCGGTCACACCTTTTAGCCCTGGGCCGAAGATGTTGTAAAACTCCTCCAAAATCTGAACAATAGAAATCATTTATCAATATGATTTTTATATATCAGTGTTCATGTTCACTTTTACAGGAAGATGCACACTGACCTGCAAGACATTGTACAAGTCGTGGCAGACGGATGCCATGTAATCCGTCCTCCCAAACAGCCGCTTACGGTCGAATTCCCAGCGCGGACCTCTGGCCAGTTCTTCGATTTCGGCACGCACCTCAAAGTAGGACGACTTCCACTTGTCCAAAAGTTTCTTAGCATCCTGCACCTTGGATTTGGCCACCTCCCTCTCATCCCTGTCCAGGAAGTTATTATCGGTAAGGTACTACTGATACCGCACAATAGCCACCTTTACTATAGCAGTAACTAGTATAGTATAGAGCAACTTTAAAAAAAGTCTAACTTAAATTGGGTGAGGACTGAAACCCACATACTTGAACAACGTGTGGACGTCTATTACTTGAGCCACGCGTTCACACAGCTGCCAGGCTATGCGTTCCATCAGAGGGACCATGCGCTCATTGGTGTTATAGTGGCAGGAGATGATCCACATCATTTCCAGGCTGGTCATCAGGGGAGAAATTGTCTCCAGGATCACACCGAAATTGGCTCCTGAAGCCAGATTCTGCAGCAGAAAATGGTAATTTTAATAGATGTGAAGGCGAGCAAAGCGAAACAATTGAGTGTTCGCTATTTTGATCTGCTATATATTCTTGGCATTGTGTTTTTTTACCAGCTCCCTCAGTGGGCTAGAAAGTTAAATTTGTACCTTAATAATAACAAAGAACACGCCAATGTAAAGAATAATCAGCATCTATAGGTGAACTCACATTAAAGTGCCTTTCCAGGGTGCCCAGGAAGCGTGAATTAGCGTCTGACTCTACACGATATTTAGTGAGTTCAGTGACTGTTCCTTCCATGGTCTGAATGACGGCCGCGTCCGCTCTGGTCATCAGCTCCAGGATCTTCTTCACCACAGGCTGTTTAAGCTGCTCACTCAGAGTGCTCATGATGGAGGCACGCTCCTGCCAAAAGACTATCTCAGCCATGGGTCCAGGAGCCTGCAGCAAAATAAAAAATAAAGGTTTCAGTGTGTTTTATGACGCCTACTATCTTATAATCTCAGTTTCTTTGTATTTTGCTAAACACTTTAGCAGCAAGTATACATGTACTTAATTATACACTCTGGGGGGGGGATACGAACCTGTGGCTTCTTGTTCTGCTGCTCCTCAATCACAATGGTGATCTGTGTGTGCCAGTTCATCACACACTGCTCCAACTTCTCCACCATCTCCGGGTTAGAAATCAGCACATCCACCTCCGGCTCCAGGTCCAGCTCAGGGATGTCCAGCTGAATTTCATCTACAATATTTAAGCATGACAGATCTGAACAAATTCCACTCTCTGGATTTTATTTTATTTGAAGTTATGTTCATGTTTACTTCAGTATCTTCATAAAGTGAGAGGGGAAAATGAGGGAGAGGTTGCTGATTATTACACTGCATTTTTATACTGACAAATTCCTTACAATAAAACAATGATGTGTTGGTATGTCCAATAAACAAACCTTGAAGCTTGAGTTGTTGGAGAGTAGTGTTGACCAGTCCCAGAAACTTGTTTGTGCTGTTGAGCAGCTCATCGCGAACACAAATCACTGGACTCTTCCTGTCACCCTCCTCATTGGTCGTCTCCTGAGGAGAAACAGCCCTGCTCTGATATCCTGCATCAGTCGTCCTCATCTGGTGGCCAGTGACCAATGGAATATACACCTGAAAAGACGCAGTCAAAACACAGTATATCCTGCATTCTTCATTCGTAATGATTTTTTTAAATTTGATATGAAATTATTATATGTTATTATTATACGTGGGCAAGTCTTCTCTGCAACATGAGAAGGGGGTGTCCATTCTGCATGCCAAACTCCATGAGCCTCGGCATCACGTTACTGGCCTCGTTCATGTCAAGAGGTTCCACAATGGTGTCTGCATAAAAACACAAATAATAATCACTTGGTTGTTGATTTTTTGTGTGTGAGTAATATACGCTTGAATCTGCTTAATTGAAATTATGTCACCTCACCCTTCGTGTTCCTGAGAAAATAGAAGACCGGGGATTTTGCAAACCTCTCTGGGACCTTGTCTACTGCTGCATGAAGCTCGATGTGATGGATCAGTTCAGCCTCAACGCTCTGAAAACACACAACAAGAAGTAGGTGATATATAGTTTTAATACCTCACTCCACAATAAGATAACAATATTCATACTTTCATACACAAGAAGGGTCGAATTTTAGTTTCTGCTCACATGACTGGGAGTTTGTTCATTTGTCTCGCTGCAACCTGAAGTTTTCTCTGCTTCATGTTCCATCTCCAAGTTCTTGTCAAGGTCTGACGATTCTCTGTCTGAAGGTATTAAAAGACATAAGATAGTTTAATAATATTATAGTCACTTCTGCAGAAAAAAAAAATTAAAAAAATGGTCCTCTCCAGAAATGTAATAATAATAAAGTGTGTCTGAATTCACTGTAAAGTCTTGGTGAAATCACCCTTTTTGAGCTTTCATTGTTCACAAATGAATTAAACTTTCGCAGAAATTGCATTTTAATGTGTCTTTGGATTTGCAATGTATAACTTACTTATAGTTCAGATATGATGAGTGTACATTTTTATTAATTTTTTAAAATCATCTTAACCTGTTCTTATGTGATCTGGATGTGGTGAAAAACTTTTTTTTTCACATTTTCACAATAAAATAAAGGATTCTAGGTCAATAAGAACACAATCCTAGAAAAAAAAAATATAAAACAGGATTATAATTAATGTTGAATAAAATACTCAGATCCTTTACTTGAGCAAAAATAGAAAAAAGAAAAAAAAACACTTAATAACAAATACAAGGTTTGAAATCAAAATAGAAAGTAAGTAAAAAGTATAAAAGTAATATCAGGTAAATGTACTTAAAGTCTCAGTTTACTTTAATAGTTAAGTATTTAAAGTATCAAGTATCAATTCTTTAACTAATAAATATATTTGAAAACAATTTATTGTATTAGCTTAGCAATGTTAAGACAATTATTGTAGATTATTGTAGTAATACTCATAATATTTGGCACCTTTTACACAAAGTGTAGACTAACTTTTTTTTTTTAAGAAAGAAAGCAAAAAACATTTAAATAAATATAAGAGTTATGTGAGGAGAAACTAAAGCTGTAAGATAAATTGTAGTGAAGTATAAGGTGATTTTTAATAGAAATATTCAAGTTAATGATGGGTACCATAAAGTTAAAGTACTTAATCAATACCCGGATGTTGTCTCACACACTGCCCAGTTGGATTCTTTAGACCAACTCTTTAAAACACTGTTTAACCATCTCACCAACAGGAACTTCGACAGTCACTTCCTCCACTCTCACACTCCTGAAGACCAGGAGACACGAAGTGGAGTCTTCCCCGGAGACGACGTTCAGAAAGCGGATGATCGCCTCTTCCTCCTCCCCGTCTCCCCGGCCGAGCAGCTCGTCGAAACAGTCCAGTTGTAAATTAAAACCGGCGCAAACCCGCTGGCGGATCCACTCCACCCGCAAGTCGTCGTGGACCATGTCTGTTGTTTGTAAGTTTTATTATCATAAAGTTATCCAGTACTAGCTAACTCGCTAACCGGTTACCTAGCTTAGCGTTATCAAAGCAAGCGTTCAGCGTTGCCTTGGTAACCACCAACTCCACCGGAGCGCTCAGTCATGGCCATGCCTGCTCTGATTGGCTACCACTCGTTGCAAATTGAGACTAAGCCAATCAGAAGCAGCGCAGGGCGGGTCATAACAATTATAACACATATTAAAGGACGAGTCCGCTGCTTTCTGTTTTTCTGATTGTTCTTCAAATTATATAAATAATTTATTGGCAAAAGATGTTGAAAGAAAGTTAAAACTAGAACAACAAATAATATAATATAATTATTTATATAACTCTTTTATAAAGGTTTTAAAATTAATTTAAAAAAATTAAAAATTAAAATTAAAAAAATAAAATTAAAAACGGCTAGTTTTGTTATACTAGGTGGATTACACTTTTAAAATTTACCATTAGTTACACAAAATCGTGATTTTTGTGGAAACAAAAAATTACTAAATGCTTCCTAAACGGTATTAACTATATATATATATATATATATATATATATATATATATATATATATATATATATATATATATCACCAGTTTCCCTGTAGTGTATTTTTTATATTTTGTTCCTTAACATTATGATAACATGACATTTTTGATATAATTTAGAATTATTCCTAAAATTTCTTGTTCTTTTAAAAAAAAAAAAATTAACGTGTATATATATATGTTAAAAATTGTTTATATATATGTTATATATATATGTTAAATATATAAATATATATATGTTTGTTATATATATATGTTAAAAAAAAATATTAATATATATATATATATATATATATATACACACACACACACACACACCAGTTTCCCTGTAGTAACATTAGGATAACATGACATTTCCGATATAATTTAGAATTATTCCTAATATTTCTTGTTCTTTAAAAAAAAAATTAACGTATAAATATATATTTATACGTATATACATTTACGTATATATATATATATATATATATATATATATATATATATATATATATATATATACGTATATATATATATATATATATATATATGTATATATATATACGTATATATATATATAGAAATAGAAACTGCGGACTGGTCCTTTTAACATCCCAAAAAAAAAAAAAAAAAAAAAAAGAGGCACACTTCCGGTGGACAGAGACAAAAACAGACAGCAGCATCCAGCGGAGAGAAGAGGGCGGCCCGTCGTTAACGGAGGTGTCCGGTCCATCCATCCACCGCACGAGCCACACCGACCCCCCTCCCCCACGAGCCCCCGGCACCATGGTGAAGATCAGCTTCCAGTCGGTCGCGGGACAGAAAGTGGAGAAGGAGAACGATGGCGACAAGACGGAAATCCTCATCCCGCATCCGATGGTGAGTGCACGCGTCGCTGTGTCCTGTAAGGAACAAGGCTCATCACTGTGTGTTGTATTATTATGTATCCCCCCCGTGGTGAATAAAGTGTGATCGGGGTTAGGGGCTGCACCTGCACAGTCATGGACACCAGGGGACACATTCACAGCATGTCGCCATTCGGTTAGGAGACAAAAATACAAACCTGTCATTGCTGTGGGAGCTCTCTCTGCGTCAGTGCGCTCATTTGCAGCCTTGACTGGCATTATTTACAACGTGCACGTTTGTTTAAGACCTTATCGAGGATCACACGCAGGGTAGCAACATAAGAGAAGGAAGGTGGGGGGGGGGATGAGGATGCAGTATTGTGTGTGTGTGTGTGTGTGTGTGTGTGTGTGTGTGTGTGTGTGTGTGTGTGTGTGTGTGTGTGTGTGTGTGTGTGTGTGTGTGTGTGTGTGTGTGTATCATGGCCTCTGAGGGCCACGAAACGTCTCCTCATTTGAAGAAAAGGTAGAATGCAAGAAATGCACGTGCTTTGGCTGACAAAATGGCAGATGAGTGTGTGTGTGTGTGGGGGGGGGGTGTGCTGTGTGCTGCAGCCATGCAATGTTATTTTATTATTATTTATTTATTTGTACGGCTCTTAAGGAGGCAGAGCAGTGGACTACTTTAACTTTGCAACCTTCCTAGGATGGTGAACCACAAAGGCGTCAGGCATCAACATGAGCCACTACAGGAGAGGACGCTTGACTTTGTAAAAACCCGGCCGCCCCAAATGTTCTGATCAGGAGGGGGAGACGGGCCTCGTGGCGTCACGCTCTCAGCCGGGGTGAGACAACTGTGTCTCACAGTTCTCCGCTTGTTCAGAAACTCTACGCCGAACAGAAATAAAAAGCTGGAACACTCCAGATAGGATGAAATAAAAGCGCTTGACTGATCGACAGAAGTTGCTTCTGAGAGCTGTTTCCCATCATCATCATCATCATCTGTTCTGGCTAAAAATACCAACCTTTTGTTTCTTCACATCAATTATAATAAGCACTGAGCATCACTTCTACTCCTGTTAGTCATTCTTTTAGTTTTAAAAATAAAATGTACGTAGTAATGCTGGCTGCTGCCTGTGTAGTGCCACCCAGCCAACGCAGGTTGGGTGAGTAGCACCAGCAGATGGGCCGCGAGACTGGAGGCGTCTGGGAGCTTTACTCACCGTCTCAGTCGGGTTTTTATCCCGTCCTCCCGTCCTCCGGCCAGGGATCGACTTGTCTAATTCCTGCCTTGGAAGTGGAATTTTCCAATTCCTCCGGTTCTCACACGAGGTTTTCAGCCGTTCGTTCGTGTTGTTTTGCAGCCGCATTTGCATTCTTATCAGTGTCTATTTATTCCTTATTTTATAATCTATTATCTATTTTCTTACATTGCTGGGTGTATTTTTTTTTTCCTAGGATGAGGAGGAGCTGGTCCTGCCGCTGCGGCCCAAGAAGTCCCCGCTCAACGGCCTGTGCTGCCTGACGTTCGGCCTGGTGGTCTTCATGGCCGGTCTGGTCCTCGCCTCCATCTACGTGTACCGCTACTACTTCATACCTCACGTAAGAGAGGGCTGATAATAAATAATATCGTAATAAGTGTATTTTTGAATTAAAATCCGTGCTTTGTGAGCAGATCCCGGAGGAGAACCTGTTCCGCTGCAGGGTGCTCTACGAGGACTCGGTGTACGCGCCGCTGCGCGGCCGCCAGGAGCTGGAGGAGAACGTGGAGATCTACTTGGCCGACAACTACGAGAAGATCACTGTGCCCGTGCCTCACTTCGGAGGCAGCGACCCCGCTGACATAATCCACGACTTCCACCGAGTGAGCGCCGGCACGCATGTCGAGAACACGCAGTGCAGTTAAATATTTCTAGTGGAATTGTAGGGAGGGAAAAAATACAACTGGATGTCTAAGCTTGTTTGAAGACGGTTCACCTCTGATCACCTTGTCTGAATGCAAGAATACACAGTGTCACATGACCACGCAGAGAGACAAAACGTCTGCAAACAAGCTAAAAACGTCCATAAGGATGACCTTAAACACCCCCAATAAAATAAGGTCATTAATTAGGTCCTTAAAGCAGCTCTGTTAGGTTTTACACAGGCACTGTGTCATTTCTTAGCTAAATACCAGCATCAGCTCTAATGTTTATGATGTTCAGATATCAACCAAAGTATCGGAAATTTATAATTCTTTCCTGAAATTTAAGGAAAAATTAAAGTTATAAAATAAAAAAAAAAATGAATGGATGGATGAAGGGTTATTTAGAGCTGCAATGATGTTTGCACCAAATTAAGTGCAATCTTTTTACAGGCAGAGAGAGGCAATTACAGGCAGGAAAGTTCTCCCCATGCAGTTCTCAAGCTGTCGTTTCTAAAGAGAAAAATTTCCTCTTTCTCTCATTCCTGCTTCTGAAATGTGAATATTTTCAAACTTTATTTATTTTATTTTTTTTAAGTCTTCGATGACTGTTTTCTTGGACAAAACGAGACATTTATAGAACAAAAACTAATCAACAGAATACTCACTAATGACAGTGATTTAACGGCACCTCTCTGATTCTCCCAGGGACTCACGGCCTACCACGACATCGCTCTGGACAAGTGCTACGTCATAGAGCTCAACACCACCATCGTGATGCCCCCCCGTAACCTGTGGGAGCTTCTCATCAACGTCAAGGTAACGCGTCTATTATCTGGGCGTCCCCGTTGAATTCTTGCAACTCAAAGTTTTTAGAGAACGCCGGTCTCTGTACCGCTATCTCTTCCTATGGTTCCTGCAGAAGGGAACCTACCTGCCTCAGACCTACATCCTGCACGAGGAGATGGTGGTGACGGGCAAAGTGCACAACATGCGTCAGCTCGGGCCCTTCATCTACCGCCTGTGCAACGGGAAGGACACGTACCGCCTGAGCCGCCGCGTGTCCCGCAGGCGTGAGTTGGGCTGTTTTTTTTAATTTGTTGTTAAACGCCTTAAAACACGCGATTCCCTGACGTGTCCCGACGCCTCTCTTTCTCTCACCCCCCCTCCTGCTTCTCTCGCCCGCAGGCATCAACAAGCGCGAGGCGAGGGACTGCCACCACATCCGTCACTTCGAGAACACGTTCGTGGTGGAGACGGTGATCTGCGACGAGGCGTAAACCCCCCCCCCAAAAAAAAGGCACATTTCTAGTCCCTTCCCCAGCCACTGTAGCGCCCTCCTGTGGATCTGGTCACGTCTGAGTTGCACTTTACTCGTTTTTTTGGCTTTGATGTACTTTGTAAATGTTTTTTTTTTAAATATAATTTCCTGTTTCTATTTTTCCAAATTCCCATAGGTGATATTTACACAGGTGTGATGCAATACTAAGCTGTTCTTTCACAGGATTTTCCATGTAGCAGCGTCCTAAAGCCAATAATGAATTCTAATTGTGAGACCTCATTGGGGACTTATCTGTGTGGTGGTTACTGTTACCGTGTTCCTGCTCTGGAGATCACTGTGTCTGGTGTTTGCACAGTGCTTTTCCTTGATTCAGCGTTCTCCATGAATCCGTTCCTTTCCTCCCTCTCCTCATGATCTCTGTAATGGAAACCTGTAACTGCTGATAACTAGTAGCTTGCTTGCACCTTTTCTCCCTGTTTGTTGCCTGCTTGTCGCTTCCTTTACGCTGCATCCACTTTCTTTTTCTACTTTTCACCCACACTCGGTTTTGACGTACTCATTTGCTGTCTGGCAGCTTTTCAATGTTTTTTTTGCATAATCAAACGTATTTGTGACCCGTTCTAAGGTTCTGTCATATTTTCCCCTCCCTTGCATGTGTTTATCTATAAGAGAGCACTGTTAGAATGTTTTGTAAAACAACGTTTAAAGCCTTAGTCCAGAGTCAGAGACTGGACTAACGTCAATACTTCTGAAAGGGAGCTTATTATATGTTAGTTCAACAAACCAACTTTGGTCTGTATATTTTGTCTGCCAATGGAATCTGTGTGTGAATAAAGTAGTAAAATCCACAATATATCTATTGATATTTCATTTAGTTAATGTGTCCCAGTAATGTCATAAATAAATAGAATTCCTTGAACCTTTTGACCTTTTGCCGTATATAAAGCATCAAACATTAAGATATAAAATTGGATTGTCGTGAACATGTCAATCGTCAAGTTTAAACTTTTTAAGAAATACAAAATCGTAATATTAGTCGGTCCCTTTACTGTCAGTGATCATTTAGAGGATTTCTAAATGATCCGATATTGACCTAAATATTAAACCTCTTAGTATAAATGCACCTGTGATAGAATCTGGGGTTTAAAGTTCAACACACCAAGCCGGTGGAGACGTTTAAAGCAGGAATAGGATATAAAAAGGTTTCACAAGCTTTAAAAACATGAGCAAAGTTCAAGCAATCCTATTGAAATAGAGTATCAGAACACTGCAAACCTACAAAGACCTGGTTGTCCCTCTGAAACTTTCAGCCCAAACAAGTAGAGACTGATCAGAGATGATCAAGAGGCCCATGATCATTCTGGACGAGCTGCAGAATATATATCAGTCACACATGCACAGATGTGGCTTTTAGGGAAGAGTGGAAAGAAGAAAGATATTTCTCAAAGAAACTCAGAAAATGTCCCATGTAAAGTTTGCCATAAGCCACCTGGGATACAGCACACACGTGAAAGAAGGCGTCCAATGGGATAACGATGGAACAAATACAGGGCCAAGAAGAAGAAGGAAGAAAACCTGTTGGGAGTCTGCAAAACACCTTCCAACAAGACAGTGATCCTGAACATAAAAATCTATAATGGAATGGTTTCAAAACTAAACATATCCAGGTGTTAGACAAGTCAAAGTCCAGACCTGAATCGATTGAGGATCTACGTCACAAGTCAAACTCAGGTCCTGGAGGGCCGAGTGGCTGCAGGATTCTGCTCCAACCAGGCAGCACCACCTGATTCTGCTAATGTAGGTCCTCAGCAAGAGCTGTAATGGTTGATTACTAGAATCAGGTGTGTTGCTGCCTGGTTGGAACAAAAACCTGGAATAAAAATACTTTCATCACAGCACAGTACATAGAACAATTATACACATATATATATACATATATAATTATATCATTTTAATTATTTAGTTTTATAATTTTGATTGGCTTCCCAGAATTCAGTGAGTGGGAATAAACTGATAGACATTAGTAGACGCCTACATGAACATGTTTATAAAGGAAGCTAGTGGTGAGCATTTTCTCCACAGATGGTTAAATTACAATAAAAATTCACTAACTGGTATAAATGAGATTTCACTTGGTGATATATGAGGTTTTTACTGGGTCAATGACTTTGAGTCTAATAGAGAGGCTTATGAGATGTGGGTTATAACTTGCTAAAATGCTGAAAAGAAGCTTTAGTTAAGCTACTTTTTGTTAAATTTCAGAATTATTTAAACTCCTTAAATCCTTTTATTTGTAAAGGAATTTACGATGGAAACGTCTTTATGCTACTGTAAAAGTCAGTTTGGTTTAAGCTTTTCAATCAAGAGAAACCAAAACACTGCTGAGGCCAATTTTACTTTATTATAAACTCTTTAATTATAAAACACTGAAACTGCATTAACAATTTAAGTCCAGTTGATAAATAGAGTAAAAACAGTATGTGTAGATAAATGACTGTGGCGTCTGACCCTGCAGCAGCATATGACCTCTGAGTTTTATCTACGTTCTTATCGTCTCGCCTTCGCGTGTTATCAGAGACGATGCTGCACATGTGGCTTCAGAATAGCACGCTATACGGTTTAAACAGGAAACATGCAAAGACGCACACAAGTCTATAAACGCTTGGGCCAATGCAACAATAACCAAGAATGAAAAAGTGTCATTTTCCGATAAGGATTAAATGTCTTTTGGGCCATCCTTATCTCTCTGTTCCGTCTCATCTTTTTTGCGATAGCTTTGGCAAATGTTCCGAATTTATAATGAAGTGTTTGCTAATAAACTAGATCCGTACAGTCTGCTGCAGCTTTACACGGCCATGAGCCTTCAATCTGGACAGAATTAACTAAATCACTAACAAATAAGACAAAAGCCAACATCACACACACACACACACACACACACACACTCATTGGGAGTCCTCATCGTCTAGTATTGTCCATTGCAAGAGTCACATCCCGGTTTTTCTTCCAGAAGGCGTCGAAGGAGAAGTAGTACAACAGTGGATCGAGTAAGCAGTTCATGCAGGCCAGACATATCCAAGGCACAATGTCAGAAACCTTATACAGATACGCAACCATCACGGGCAGGAAAAATATGACGAACATCACCAAGTTCAAGGCGTAAATTATCAGGACTTTCACCTTGTTGTTGATGCCTGCAGAATCACTGAGGTTTCTGCGCAGACTGCAGGACACCAACACGGTGCACACGATGTTGACGACCAGCAGGAAGCCCATGAACGCGGACAGGACGCACAGCATCGCCACCTCATACGAGTTCTGCTGCGTCGCGGACGCCTGGAGGAAACAGGTGGATTCGTTGTGGCCCTGTAGCTTTTGTGATAGGTTGAGGCCGGTGGGAACGCTCATCGCGATCCAAAACAGCCAATTGATCGCCGCGCATCTCCAGGCGTTGGAGGCCGTCCGCAGGTGTCGTGACCTCAGGGGGTAGACCAGCGCCAGCAGCCGGTCCACGCTGATGAAGGTGATGACCACGGAACCCGAGCGGATGTTTATGTTGAAGAACGTCACCACCAGCACGCACGCCGTGCGGCCCAGCGGCCAGGCGCCCGCCGCGTAGTAGTAGACCCTGGTGGGCAGGGAGGTGACCAGCAGCAGGTCGGACAGCGCCAGGTTGACCATGAGCACGGTGGTGGTGGATCGCAGGCTCTGGTTGCGGAGCAGGATCCCCAGCGACACGGCGTTGAGGGGCAAACCCAGCGCCAGCACGGACCCAAACACCGCAGCATAAGCCCGATTCGGCTCGGTCATGTCGTCCGCGCTGGTGTTCATGTCGAGATGAGGGAAAAAAACGACGTGTTGGTGTGTTGATGCAGAGTGGGAGGGCTGATAAACAGGAAACACTTTCACTCCTACAACCCGCCTGCTGTAAGATAAAATACTGCCTACAAGAGGAAGCCTACTATCTAAAGAGAGACAGCATTTATTATTCATCATCACACATTTATCTAAATTAGCTAATCATTGACTGTTTCAGTACATTTGACACTAACAGGATTGATGTTCAAAGGCAAATCTGTGGCGATTGTTTCGCCAACAGAATCGAACCAAGCAAAGTTTTTACAACAATGTCAGAATCGTTGTTGTAAAAACTGTAAAGGGTCCGATACGGGAAAGAGCCTGTTATCAATCTGAAACGCAGCAACAGTCACGACAGTGCTCAGGATGTGGGTGAGACGCAGGTGATTAAGAGTGTGTGTGTGTGTGTGTGTGTGTGTGTGTGTGTGTGTCCTTCTTAAAAACGCTTGAACACGCGATGCAGCACCGGAGCCGAAAAAAAGGCCAAAATAAAAGCTTCTCCTGTAATTTAACCACTTAAACAAAGCCATTACAGGGCAGAGAGATCTCATTGCATCACCAAGCAGACGCCGTTTTCTGCTGAGCACACACACACACACACACACACACACACACACACACACAGCATAACAAGGCACGGGTCATGTTTGCAGTATATAGAGAGCAGACGAGTGTGGAGCTTCTCCAGCAGCTCAGACGAACTTTTCAATCTACCCTGAAGTCGCCTTTTGTGGTGGTAAAGATGCTTCTGTCACCAACTTGTTTTGTCATCCTTTCGCTCTTCTTAAGCTTTGTTGACGCCGGTAAGTCAAAGAATTCTCTGCTACTTATTTTATATCTAAAGTGGCCTGAATTACAATCAAAATCAGGAGAAAATACAGGACGCAGCCAGGTTCTGGAGTCATAAGAGTCCAGGTACAGCCGAGGTAAAACCCTTTGCTCATCGTCATTCAGGCAAATTCGAGCTGCTGCTGACAGCAAATCTCTCTGGGAACTAATGTGGGAAGTTCAGTGTTCCTGAAATAGATCCACTGATCTACTTTTCAGTGTTTTATCAGCTGACAAAACAAAGATGATTTAGCTATTTTATCAGTCAAATGGCTGATAGCATAAAGCTAATCAGCCCTGCAGGCTTGCACCATGCATGTCCTACTGTGCATGTTCTGTTTTACCATCGGCAGGCCGCGTTCTGAGGAAGATCGAGGAGCGTGTGCGTGACGTCCGGCTGCAGAAAGCCAAGCAGCACCTGCTGTTTCAGACGGTCCAGGAGGGCCGGATCCATCAGCAGCTGAACCACTACGACCGACAGGACCTCAGCACCCTGCCGCAGGTAGACGCCCAGGCCTGTTCCAGGCTGCCAGCTAGAAATATGGAAGATCTCTGCAACCTGAACTGCTATGTACTTAAACCTGGCATCCAAAGAAATTTAAGACATGTGAGGTGACTACAAGAGTCAGAATCTATTCATGTTGCAGCAAATGCAAAGTTAGAATATTGCAAATTCTATAAAACCTAAAATAAAGCATAACCGACTCAAATCAGGTAGAAAAAACATATATATATATATATATACATAATATATATATATACATATATATGTATATATATATATTCTTCTTTATTATATATATATATGTGTATATATATATACATATATATGTATATACACACACATATATATGTATATACATATATATATATATATATATATATATATATATATATATATATATATATATATGTATATATATACATATGTATATATATATACATATATATACATATATGTGTGTATAGATGTATACATATATATTCTTCTATATTCTATATTCTTCACAATACCATAATGCGAAGAATAAAGAATATAAACAATCACACAAACAGCTCAATTCTAAATTAATATTATTTAAAGTAGTGGTTAGTAGCAGCCCTACTACCAATATTACTTTATTAACTGTTTTCTTATTATTGTATTGATAATGTGGATATTGATAATATATATTGATATTGTTACAGTAATATTTTGTTTTACTACAGATAAAAGTACTTTATTGAAGTTTTTATCATGTAAAATATGCATTAAACTCAATTCTGCCTCATATCAGGGCGTTTAGGATTTACACAGGATAAGATGCAGAAATGCTTGATATTTGTTAAATATTCTTTTTGTCAGTGCCTTACATTTGTAGACGTCTCTGACAATAGTATATTTAATATTCTCCTAATAACAACCTGTCTGCTTAAAGCCAAAACAAGAATGGACCTGCAGCAATAGTAATAATAATAATTGTCTGGTTCCACTGTGCTTCGTTTGTCCTGCTCACATTGATTTTATTCCCTGCAGAAAAGAGCTTAAAGGAGAAAACAACAACCTGACGAGCTCTTTTTGGAGCAGCGGTGATAGTGCTTTGCAGAGAAACCTGAACCTGGATGACCCTCTTCACCTCCCCAGACACCAGCAGCGAGCATTGAAATGTTTCACTGCGTCTAGCTGCTGCTCCATTAGAGGCTGCAATGTGCAAATCTGTCCATGGCAGCGTTAAATAAACGACTTCTCACACTGAGGACATAAATGTTCTGTGAATCAGAATAAAACCTTTCGTTCTTTTCCTTCTCCCCACCCCCCTGATTCTGCCTGTCCGTCCAGAGGTTCTTTGTGAACGAGGCGTACTGGAAGCGCCGCGACGGACCCGTGTTCCTCTTCATCGGGGGGGAAGGGCCCATCTCAGAGCTCGACGTGCTGGCGGGTTCGTATCACGTTTTCACACAGCAGAAAATCCCTGAATCAGGGCTGGATATCGACCTGGACGACTGACTCAGGGTTTGGGGACGAAAATGGAAAACGATAGCGATAATCGGAGCATCACGCCGCGTTGTTATGACGACTCATTGCAAGCATATTATATAACAGATAGCTACTCATATTCCCTATCCTGACAGCATTTGCATCATCCACACACTCATTCCAATGTATGTTTCCACCACTTTATCCGTCATTTTGTTTCGTCATTCAGATCTCTACGAAAAATGCAGAATTCTGTACTAGAGTAAAGTGCAATTACACCTCCACTACATTAGGGGGCAGCAGAGTGTGTGCAGGGAGCATACAGCACAGAGTATGAGTATGAAGTGTAGACACCAAGTGACACCTTGAAAACATATTTAACAGGGATGAGAAGACAGGCGGAGAGAGACGGAGATAAAGAGACAAACGAAAGTCTCCCAAAGCTAAGACGAGGAAATATGACGAAGCGTCTGTAATTAAGGATTTAATTTTATTTTTTAATTTCAGATGAACTTTAAATCTTTTCTGTTAGTTAATAAAGCTATTCTTTGTTGTAAGTTTGTCCATATATCTTTCTTTTTTATTCTCTTATACGTTAATAAGGATACAGTGTTACGCAGAGGTACTTATAACAATTTATAGACGGATGATTCTATTTATAGTCGCGTGGGGGGGACAAGATGTTTTCTTCTTCGATAGGAGGGGGCAGAAAATAATTAAGAAGCACTGTTTTGAAGTGACATTCTCTTTCAGTCCCTTGCCAAAAAGAAACCTTGCTGCACACTGAATCTCATCCTCTTCAAACCCAGGTCACCACGTTGACATGGCTGCAGAGCACGGGGCCCTGCTATTGGCTCTGGAGCACCGTTTCTATGGCGACAGCATCAACCCCGACGGCCTCACAACGGAGAACCTGGCAGACCTGAGCAGCCAGCAGGCGTTAGTGTTGGCTTCCTACCCCCCCCCCCCCTCCGTGTGTGTGTGTGTGTGTGTGTGTGTCTCATTGCCTATGTATGTGCATATGCTTTTTCCTCTTCTTCTTTACTTTTTATGTATATATGTGTGCATGTATGTGTGTGTGTGCTGTTCACACACTCAACGTCTAGTTACATCATTTAAAACAATGACCCTAAACACTAAAGGCCCGCGACCAATCACATTGGAGTATACTAAACAGCCTCTCTGCAGCATATTTCATGGTAATTTCACTATAAGGTCCTTAAAAAAAAAACAACTGGAACGTTTTCGGTCCCAGGAGAGCGAGGACAGTCTGTCAAAAACAAGGACGTTCAAGGTAAAACCAGGATATGTCCGACCTCGTTAAGTACTGGATGTGAACCTGTCTCTCACGCTGCTCATTTCTTTTCTATGTGTTGCTATAAACACACAAATTACGTTTTATTTTTTTTTATCCCTCAGTTTCTGTTTGTTTGCATTATGGTGCACAAATGCATGCAAGTGAATGAATGAATGAATGAATGAATGAATGAATGAATATTTGATTCAGCCACAGGTGCTCGGCTCATACATCACCTGCAGAGGCACCAAAAGAAAAGCATCAATATTGAATGTGACTTAACTAATTCAGCATCCATGATCTGGCTGAGCCATGTCACACACATTGTGAGCAATGCACCGTGTTGTTATGTGTGTGTGTTAAAGAGATCTAAATGTGTGTGTGTTCGTGTTTTTTTTTTTTTGCTCCAGATTAGCAGACCTGGCAGAATTCCATGAGCACATCAGCCGCAGCTTCAACCTGAGCAGCAGCAACACCTGGATCAGCTTCGGGGGCTCCTACGCTGGAGCCCTGTCGGCCTGGTTCAGGGGGAAGGTACGAAGCCTGATGCTAAAACACACGTCACGTACTTTTACAGGTTTTATTTGAAGTTTTGAAAACTCTAACGTGACATATTCACAGTTTAGAGCACAAAAAATCAACTTACTGCAGTTTTACTTAACTATTTTAAGCATCTCTAGAAAGCAAAGGTTGAATTGACTAGCCTCTCCTCTGATTGGTTGAAACAAGTGGGCGTGGCTGCGGTCAGTGCTCTATGACATCACAAAGTCGAGGAAGTACAAACAAGCTGTGTCTTTTTCTGTTTTTCTGTGTTTGAAAAAAAAATGGAAAAAAAAAACATCAAAGTGGTTATTTATATGAGTGGTGACTTTTAATATTTTTATATATATATATATAGAAATATTATATATATTTATGTGCTATATTATATTATATTGTATATATTTTAGTTATATTATCCTGTATGCATATTTCTTATATTTCCTATAATATAAATTATACAATTTATTACATTACATTTTATATTATATTATATACATTTCATTTTTTATATATTTTATTTATTTTATTCTATATGCAATCTTTATTTCCTATAAACTAATATATACTATATAATTTATAACCTATATTAAATTGTATATATTTTATTTCTTTATATGATTGGGGACTTTTAATATTTATATATATACAAAAATATTGTATATATTATATTGTTATTGTTTATTTATATTATTCTGTATGCATTCTTTCTTCCCTATAATATATAATTTATATCCTATCTTTTGTTATATTATATACATGTAATTTATTTATATACTTTATTCTATATGCAATCTTTATTTCCTATAAACTAATTTATACTATATAATTTATAACCTATATTATATTGTATATATTTTATTTATTTTATTCTCTTTGCAATCTTTCTTCCCTTTAATATATCATTTATATCCTATCTTATATTATATTATATACATATCATTTATTTATATATTTTATTTATTTTATTCTCTATGCAATCTTTCTTTTCTTGCATTTCTCTGCTGTTGTTAAAGCAGGATTATCGATCATTATACGTCACCTAAAACAGTGTTATAGTGATATTTTTAAATATTACTATAATAATAATAATAATAATAATATTATTATTTAAAGCGATGAGTCTTTTAATGTGAAAACAGATGATTCATGCCAGGTGCTGTGTGTTTTTCTATCTTATTGTGGCACAAAATGCTTTAACCCTGATTCTACCGTTGTGTTGAAACTGCTGCAGAATCCTGAATCACTTTTTCCTTTTTCTGCCGTGAAGGCTCCTTTGTTCCTGGCGCTAACAGCGATAGGAGGCTCCTTTCTAATCGTTTAGTGAATCTAGAACCATCAATCATGTCTGCTGTGCAGATACTTCCAAGTCCACAAAACTAAAAAAAGAGGTTAATTTATTACTCAAACATTAGAGGATGTCTGGCTTTAATTTACGGCGCCTGAAGTGATCTTGAGTGTGAAGGTTTAGACGCTTTCCAGCGAACGAGACGGATAAGTCAAGTCTTTTTGTTCAGATTTAAAGGATAAAGCTTGTGTTACACTGCTGTCTGTAACAGTGTCTGCAGCAGCAGAAACGGCGAATGTGGGATCATCCTAAAATAAACTGGCAACCTCATTTCTGAATCCTGCCCGTCTAACCTTTGACCTCTTTAAAGACAAGAATCCACATTGTGTCTTAGCTCCTGTCATTCATCCGTACGTTCATGTCGCTTGTGCATCTCTGTGCAGTTTCCACATCTGGTGTACGGAGCCGTGGCCTCTTCTGCTCCTGTCAGGGCCCAGATGGACTTCTCTGCCTACAACAATGTAAACCAGCATCGTCATTGCAATCATGAATAAGCAGAGAAATGATCAGAATTTGTCCCATAAACACAACATGCTTGAGTTTGTGAGTAATGAAGTGATCGTAGTTATTGACTCAGACGTGCTCGTCTGCTATTGGTGTTTCAGATCGTCGGCTCCAGTCTGGCGAACGAAGCCGTGGGGGGCTCGGAGAAGGTGCGTGGGGCGAGTTATTTAAAAAAAAACGACGTGACGTCTGTCACACGTTCTCATTCTCCCATTTCCCCCCCCCCTGTTTTTCTGGCAGTGCCTGGCTGTCGTGCGGAAGGCTTTCGCCGCCGTGGAGGCGGCTCTGACGGGGGGCAACGCCAGCCAGGTGGCGCAGGGCCTCGGCTGCTGTCAGATGGCCAGCGACGCTGACGATCAGGTGATGGCGTCAGCCGCGGCGTCTATTTATAGGGCCGATCTTCAGGTTCCTCCGTCATCTTTGCTTCCCTCTCCAGGTGCAGCTGATGCGGAGCTTAGCCGACATCTTCATGGGGGCGGTGCAGTACGACGAGGAAGGGGCGCCCCTGTCTATCAGGGAGGTCTGCGACGTTATGACCAATAGGAGCGCGGCGCGCGAGGAAGAGGTGGAAGGTTACGGACGCCTGGTTCGGCTGGTGCAGGTGTGTCGTTTCTGGCTGCGGCCACTAGATGTCGCTGTTTAGCTGCATTTATGATCCTCATACAAACTCACAAATATAAGCCAATAAGTGTGTGTGTGTTCCTGCATGTGTGTGTGTGTGTGTGTGTGTGTGTTTGTGTGTGTGTTCCTGCGTGTGTGTGTGTGTGTGTGTGTGTTTGTGTGTGTGTTCCTGCGTGTGTGTGTGTTCCTGCGTGTGTGTATGTGTGTTTTTGTGTGTGTTCATGCATTTGTGTGTGTGTTCCTGCATGTGTGTGTGTGTTCCTGCATGTGTGTGTGTAATCCTGCATGTGTGTGTGTGTTCCTGCATGTGTGTGTGTCTTCCTGTATGTGTGTGTTCCTGCATGTGTGTGTGTTCCTGCATGTGTGTGTGTGTGTTCCTGCATGTGTGTGTGTGTTCCTGCATGTGTGTGTGTGTGTGTGTTCCTGCATGTGTGTGTGTGTGTGTGTGTTCCTGCATGTGTGTTCCTGCATGTGTGTGTGTGTTCCTGCATATGTGTGTTTATGTGTTCCTGCATGTGTGTGTGTTCCTGCATGTGTGTGTGTGTTCCTGCATGTGTGTTCCTGCACGTGTGTGTGTGTGTTCCTGCATATGTGTGTTTATGTGTTCCTGCATGTGTGTGTTCCTGCATGTGTGTGTATGTTCCTGCATGTGTGTGTGTGTGTTCCTGCATGTGTGTGTGTGTTCCTGCATGTGTGTGTGTGTTCCTGCATGTGTGTGTGTGTTCCTGCATGTGTGTGTGTGTTCCTGCATATGTGTGTGTGTGTTCCTGCATGTGTGTGTGTGTGCGTGTGTGTGTGTGTGTGTGTAGATCTACCGTGTGACCAGTCAGGAACCCTGCCTGGATGTGTCCTACGAGAGGTCAGTGAAGCAGCTGATGGACACGTCGCTTCAGTCAGGCGAGAGAACGGAGAGACAGTGGATATACCAGACCTGCACCGAGTTCGGCTTCTGTAGGACACACACACACACACACACACACACACACACGTGCACACACACACACACACACACACACACATCCTGACCCCCCTCCCTGTGTCCAGACCAGACCTGTGAGGACGCCGCCTGTCCGTTCTCGGCGATGCTGACCCTGCAGGCCGAGACCAAGCTCTGCCCGGCGCTGTTCGGCATTTCCCAGCATTCCCTGCCCGGGCGCGTCGCCTTCACAAACGCTTACTACGGAGGAGGCGACCCATACACGCACAGGGTGCTCTACGTCAACGGTGAGTTCGGCGAAATCACAACCGATTGAAATCTGGAAGCTCATTGTGAGCGTCGCTGTGGAACAGGGGGGTTGGACCCGTGGAGGGCGCTGTCAGTGGTTCCGGACGGGTCTGAGGACGAGGAGGAGGAGGCCCACACCGTCTTCATCGAGGACGCGGCTCATTGCGCTGATATGAGCAGCAGGAGAATCACAGACCGGCCCCCCCTCAAAAAGGCCAAAAGGGTGCGTCAGTGCAACGCCGAATGCAAATTTCTTTTGACGTGAGATTGTGGTTTGTTTTTTCCTCTGACTTTCACATCTGTTCCCATCCCTCCAACCCGCCTTCAGGAGATTGAGGAGCACGTGGCCGCCTGGCTGAGCACGGCCGCCGGGAAGGAGGAGAAGACGACGGCCGACAGAGCGGCGTGATCCGATAAAAACCTGATGAGGGAGCGATAAGACGCACTTAATAAGAAGTCCTGCCTCCACATCCTCCTCCTCTTCCTCCATTTCCTCCCTATGACCCCTGTGTGTGTGTGTGTGTGTGTGTGTGTGTGTGTGTGCTGTCTTCTTGTTTCAGGGTTTTTTTTGTTACGAATGACGCTTCCGTGTTTCCCCTCATATCACTCCCGTCCGCCTCATATTTCTCTGCTTTATTAGATCGGACTTTATGGGGATTTTTAAGGGTTTACAGCCTTTTCAGGTTTAACTAGCGGGTTTGTGATCTGATTTGATGGCTGCTTTTATGTGCGACCAGTAAAATATGATGTTATGGTTCGGCTGTGGTTTTTATAACGCTCATCAGTGATCAGGACCTCTTTGCACCACTAGGGTGTGTTATTGCTGCGTGCATGTCCAACACGCTGTGTTTTCCTATCAGAAGCTCAGAATAAGGCAGCTTCACTCCTGTGAGCAGCATACAGACAACAAATACACTTTACACGCCTGACTGCATGCTGCAGCAAGTGACTTTTTGTGCTGAGGGTTTCATTCAAACTTCTATTTCCCAGGTCAATTATGAACTTTCGAGCAACTTATATTTGTTAACAACTATAACTCCTCCATAAGTGGAAGGACGGCGGATGATGAATGATAACACACACGGGCCTAAAGCGCCTGTGGAATAGTTAACCGTGCTTGCATGTGCATTATTTACATAATGCATCCCAGTAATAGCTCTGGATTTTGATGAAAGGCAGCGAGTTCCTTTAATCGGGTAAATCTGACGCATTTACTGCGGGCATATTTCTGTCATAGGGGCCAATTTGTTCCTGATTTATCGGGGGAAACTGAACGCATCATATGTGGATGTGAGACGGTGAAGTTGTTGTGAAGAGATGGCGAGAGATTCTGAGGGAAAAGGTGAAGAAGCACCAGTTGTCCTAAAGCCATCTGTTTCCTTATGTGTGTGTGTTTGTGTGTGTGTGTGTGTGTGTGTGTGTGAGGGAGAGAGTGACCCTCCCAGTAGGGGGTCAGTAGTGGGAGGTCATGACCCCCCTGACCCTGTGGGAGTGGAGATCATCAATCAACTGGAGGCTGGACAGAGCAGCAGGACACACACACACACACACACACACATTCACACACACAAACTCATGCACTCACACACAGAAACCTGGGTACTGTAATCCACACACTATTGTAACAGCAAACTGATATTTTAAATAAAGTTTAAATAAAAAATAAAAAGCTCATTTGATTAAAAAATAAAGATGAAAATGTTTCAGTCCACGCCTTAAACACACACACACACACACACACACACACACACACACACTTTCTCACACACACACACACACACTTTCTCGCACACACACACACACACACACACACACACACACACACACACAGAAACCTAGGTACTGTAATCCACACACTATTGTAACAGCAAACTGATATTTTCAATAAAGATTAAATAAAATACATAAAAAGCTCATTTGATTAAAAAATAAAGATGAAGCATGAAAACGATGCGCTACAATCATGCATTCCTCTTCATGCATTTGCCTTCTGTGTGATACTCAGTGAACTTTCTTATTCAGTCTCAGATTCTATCGTTTGAACACAGGACGAAACAGAGGCAGAAGAAAGTAAATGTGAAGCGAGTTTCCACTGCTCCGAGCATCTGCCGTCTTTTTATTCATTTATCTATTTATTTCTTTTATTATTGGTTGCTATTGCAAACATGCGCACACACACACACACTATCAGGGTTATCGGGCAGCACTTGCAGAGCGACAGGACATGCTTTTTGTCTCTCCACCCTCCTCCTCCTCCTGCAGCCTGTCCTGTTGATCAATGAGGAAGTTCTTGGGCCTCAACTATTAATCAGGGCCTATCGGCTATCTGTCCGCCGGGCCAACCAATCACGGCCCTGCGACAGCTGGGCCATGAAAAATGTGGCCTGGTGGACGGGGAGGTTGGAGGCGGGGGGGGGGGGGGGGGGGGGGGGGGGGGGGGGGGGGGGGGGTCGAGGAGGAGATATGAGGGAGTGGAGCGAGCACTCTATCTGCTCCGAGTCGGGTCACGGCTGCACAACTTGCACCATACGGGCGACTCTTAGCGTCGCTAACGTGCGCTAACGTGAGCGAATGAATGAATAAAGACGAGTCAATAAACGCCTGGTTGTTTTTTCTTCCTCCCGATCCACATTCATGTGAACTCGTGTCACCTCCGTGACCTCGTGGAATCCACCGGTCTCCCCTTCCTTCATTAGCTGATGGTCAGTGACAGAAGCCGTAACGTGTTTTTTTATGGAGTCTCTGCAGGGGGCGGGGGGGGGCATGACTCCCCAGCGACGACCGTTGATCCGCCGCCCAATAACGACTCCAGAGCTTCATCAGCGCGCCGCCATCCCTCTTCTGCATAATCACCATGCTCGCACTCATCCATTCACATCTTATTGCCATGATTAGATCACATCTAATGCTATTACAGCGCTGCCCATCGCTCTCTCTCCCCTTCCTCACTCCCACTCTCTCGCCCCTGATCATGGATTTCTTGCAGATCTTATTAGTGCGTGATGCGGACCAGGTCTCCCACTTTGGATTTATGAACCCTCAGACTTCTCTCCTTTAATCTCCCTCCTCCTCCTTCTTCTCCGCTCCCTTCCTGCATCTGTCCATCTATCATTCCCAGGGTTGGCTGGGCGGAAGAGTATTAATCCCTCCATCCCATCTCTCACTCCTCCGGACAGATGAGGAGGTGGAGGAGGAAGATGGGGATGGGAGGAGGAGGAGGAGGAGGAGGAGGAGGAGGGGGGCAGGGGGCCCTCAGATTACTTTTCATAATATTTCTGCAACATTGTGCAGGGGAAAAAATGGAGCAACATTACAGGTAATGTATGCAGATTTACCAGATAATAGGTCACTGAAGTCGTCGACAGGTATGAGGATGCTGCTGCTGGGGTGTGGGGTGGGGGGGGGCAATAACAGCAGATCAGATGATCAAAAACTCCATGTAGAAGTGTGTTAGCGCGCTGTTTGCATATTTATGGTGTCTCTATATACGAGTTTGTCTTCCTGCGCAGAAATCCGACTTATCCCCATGAGGCCGCGTCGGCCGACCTGTTGATGCTGATCCAGTAACTTCGGGAAATCAATTGGAAAAATCAGGACATTTAAGTCCATTGCAGGTCTAATTCTATCACAACTAAAAAAAAGGAAGCAAAGGAGGAAATTCAGTGTAAAGCAGAGAAATGAAAACACCTTCGACCACGAGTCAGAGTGAAGCCGACTCTCCTTCCCTCACAGCAACCCCCCCTCGCACTCCCCATACCCCCCCACCCCCAAGCCTGTGCAGTGACAGGTAGATTAAGGGGCGTGATAGATGCCCCACTCCGTATCTCCCTCTCTCCATCTCCCCCCCCCGCCCCCTTCCCTCCCCTCCATCCATCATGGCGGCTGCTGTAATTGCGGCTGCGTGGGGCTGGCAGAGGGAGCCTCCATCCATCTCCTTAACAACAAACAGTCACAAGGACGGATGGCGCTGCGCTCCCCAGTTAATCTCCATCTATAAGGGAGGGGGGGGTGGAGTGGATGCAGGGGGGGGGTGTAGAGGAGGAAAATAACAGGAGGGAGAAAGGTAGTGTTGACTTACTATAAACAAAAGGAGATGGAGACGGGAAGCTGGAAGGGAGGATGGAAAGATCATGTGGGGGGGGGGGGGGGGGGGGATGAAGTGAGAAGGCAGGTAGATATGTGTGTGTGTGTGTGGGAGGGGGGGGAAATAAAGGAAGAGGAATGGTGGGGGAGAGAAACTGGAGGAAAAGTTTGCAAACCGCCTGCAGAAGCAGGTCGATAAGGGTGGCGAGTACGCCAGGAGGAAGAGGAGTGATGGAGGGGGGGGGGGGGGGGGGGGGGGGGGGGGGGGCGGGGGCAGGAAAATTTATGTTACACGGCCAGACGACCCAGAAACTGGAGAGGCACAGGGCTCATAAAAATGCACTCCGCGCCCCCCCTCCTCTGTTCCCAGTCTTCTCCCCCTCTGTGCTCCTCTCCCTCCGTCCCTGGGAGGGGTCGCGGCTCTCTGATGTTTCGGGCTGCTTGTGTGAGGTTTCCCAGAGGTCACGGCAGCTACATTTTCTTAATGGCGGAGTCACCCAAGTCAACGAGGCTGGGTGGCCCTCTGTCCTCCATCCCTCCATCCCTCCATCCCTCCATCCCTCCATCCCTCCATCCCTCTCTGACTGAACTGAGAGCAGCAGCGGCGGCTCAGAGAAGTGTTGCACATAACGGATAAGCATTTGGATTTGTAAGTAACTGCAGCGGCAAAGATGCACAGAAGCTGTGTAATTTATCCAACTTTACTTCCAGTTACACCCAGCGAAGACACGGCTGCACAAGGTAACGCAGCATCCGCGTTAAACTCTCATTTACTCTCTGCTTGCTGCAGCCCTTGGCATCGCCTGCAGTGCAGCCGGACGTAGAGGAGGAACGAACACCTTGACACTGACCCTCCAGCAACAAGTAAGGCACCGACACACACACACACACTCTACAGGCCTTGACAGGGAGTGACAAACAACTGCAGCAGCCTTGACATGCAGAATGGTCCAACAGCGAGCGCCTGGTTGATAATTCAGCCGCGTGGTGCAGGGAAAGAGACGCTTCTTACCGGGAATTCACACACGGAAGACTGTCAGTTAACGTGGAGTTTATCCCTGAAACAATGAGCCCTAAGCTCTGATCCTAAATGAGTGTGTGATCCTGATCCTCTGCAGAAATTCAGATAATTAGTTTGGAAAATGATCTGGGGATAAAATTAGAGGAAAATCTCCCAAAAGCGTCTGATTTTACGTCAGAGCAAATAAGTGAGGCTTTACTCCCTCATTGCTTGTGTTCCCACAGACACACACTGCTGTAAAACATGCAGAATCTACTGCTCCGTCTGTTTCATCTAGCATCAGTTGCCCAATATGTTTCTAAAATAGTGCTTCATAATAACACCCAATAGGAGAAGCAACCCACACAGAAATAAATGATCATTTTGCTATTCTACATAATAAGTTTACATATGTGCAAACATATTAAGTAGGCTATGAAAATATATTGCATTACATGTTTTACAGCTGTGCCCCCCCCCCCACACACACAGCATAACATATATACACATACATATATACATACAGTGGCGTGCAAAACTATTTGGCCCCCTGACCTTTGTGACCTTTTGCAACATTTCAGGCTTCAAACATAAAGATATAAAACTGTAATTTCTTGTGAAGAATCAACAAGTGGAACACACTTTATTGGATATTTTAAACTTTCTTAACAAATAAAAAACTAAAAATTGGGCGTGCAAAATCATTCAGCCCCATTGAGTTCATACTTTGTAGCGCCACCTTTTGCTGCGATTACAGCTGCAAGTCGCTTGGGGTATGTCTCTATCAGTTTTGCACATCGAGAAACTGATATTTTTGCCCATTCCTCCTTGCAAAACAGCTCGAGCTCAGTGAGGTTGGATGCAGAGCGTTTGTCAACAGCAGTTTTCAGTTCTTTTCACAGATTCTCAATTGGATTGAGGTCTGGACTTTGACTTGACCATTCTAACACCTTGATATGTTTTTTGCTGAACCATGCCATTGTAGCTTTTGCTTTATGTTTTGGATCATTGTCTTGTTGGAAGACAAATCTCCGTCCCAGTCTCAGGTCTTTTGCTGACTCCATCAGGTTTTCTTCCAGAATGGTCCTGTATTTGGCTCCATCCATCGTCCCATTATTTTTACCATCTTCCCTGTCCCTGCTGAAGAAAAGCAGGCCCAAACCATGATGCTGCCACCACCATGTTTGGCAGCTGTGCTGCTTTTACGCCAAACATAACGTCTTGCATTGTTGCCAAAAAGTTCGATTTTGGTCTCACCTTCTTCCACATGTTTGTTATGTCTCCCAGGTGGCTTGTGGCAAACTTTAAACAACACTTTTTATGGATATCTTTAAGAAATGGCTTCCTTCTTGCCAGTCTTCCATAAAGGCCAGATTTGTGCAGTATACGACTGATTGTTGTCCTATGGACAGATTCTCCCACCTCAGCTGTAGACCTCTGCAGTTCATCCAGAGTGATCATGGGCCTCTTGGCTGCATCTCTGATCAGTCTTCTCCTTGTATGAGCTGAAAGTTTAGGGGGACGGCCAGATCTTGGTAGATTTACAGTGGTCTGATACTCCTTCCATTTCAATATTATTGCTTGCACACTGCTCCTTGGGATGTTTAAAGCTTGGGAAATCTTTTTGTATCCAAATCCAGCTTTGAACTTCTCCACAACAGTATCTCGGACCTGCCTGGTGTGTTCCTTGTTCTTCATGATGCTCTCTGCACTTTAAACAGACCTATGAGACTATCACAGTGCAGGTGCATTTATACAGAGACTTGATTACACACAGGTGGATTCTATTTATCATCGTTAGTCATTTAGGTCGACATTGAATCATTCAGAGATCCTCACTGAACTTCTGGACAGAGTTTATTGCACTGAAAGTAAAGGGGCTGAATGATTTTGCACGCCCAATTTTTCGTTTTTTATTTGTTAAGAAAGTTTAAAATATCCAATAAAGTGTGTTCCACTTCATGATTGTGTCCCACTTGTTGTCGATTCTTCACAAGAAATTATAGTTTTATATCTTTATGTTTGAAGCCTGAAATGTGGCAAAAGGTCACAAAGTTCAAGGGAGCCACATAGTTTCGCAAGCCACTGTATATATACATATATATTTATACA